>NDFG01000373.1:34026-51590 GCA_002167245.1 Sporophila hypoxantha
CTCCCAGTGCTCCCAGTTTGGGCTCCCAGTTTGAGCTCCCAGTGCTCCCAGTTTGGGGCTCCCAGTGCTCCCAGTTTGAGCTCCCAGTGCTCCCAGTTTGGGCTCCCTGTGCTCCCAGTTTTGGCTCCCAGTTGTCCCAGTTTGAGCTCCCAGTGCTCCCAGTTTGAGCTCCCAGTCCTCCCAGTTTGGGGCTCCCAATTCTCCCAGTTTGGGCTCCCAGTCCTCCCAGTTGGGGCTCCCAGTCCTCCCAGTTTGGGCTCCCAGTTCTCCCAGTTTGGGCTCCCAGTTTGGGCTCCCAGTGCTCCCAGTTTGGGCTCCCAGTTTGGGCTCCCAGTTCTCCCAGTTTGGGCTCCCAATGCTCCCAGTTTGGGCTCCCAGTTTGGGCTCTCAGTTCTCCCAGTTTGGTCTCCCAGTTCTCCCAGTTTGGGCTCCCAGTGCTCCCAGTTTGAGCTCCCAGTGCTCCCAGTTTGGGGCTCTCAGTTCTCCCAGTTTGGGGCTCCCAGTGCTCCCAGTTTGGGCTCCCAGTCCTCCAAGTTTGGGCTCCCAATGCTCCCAGTTTGGTCTCCCAGTTTGAGCTCCCAGTGCTCCCAGTTTGGGCTCCCAGTTCTCCCAGTTTGGGCTCCCAGTGCTCCCAGTTTGACCTCCCAGTGCTCCCAGTTTGGGCTCCCAGTGCTCCCAGTTTGACCTCCCAGTGCTCCCAGTTGGGGCTCCCAGTGCTCCCAGTTTGGGCTCCCAGTGCTCCCAGTTTGGGCTCCCAGTTTGAGCTCCCAGTGCTCCCAGTTCTTCCAGTTTGGGCTCCCAGTTTGGGCTCCAAGTGCTCCCAATTGGGGCTCCCAGTACTCCCAGTTTGGGGCTCCCTGTCCTCCCAGTTTGGGCTCCGAGTTCTCCCAGTTTGGGCTCCCAGTGCTCCCAGTTTGGGCTCCCAGTGCTCCCAGTTTGGGCTGCCCAGTGCTTCCCCAGTTTGGGCTCTCAGTTTTTAGCTCCCAGTGCTCCCAGTTTGGCTCCCAAGTGCTCCCAGTTGGGTGCTCCCAGTTCGGCGCTCCCAGTGCTTCCCAGTTGGGGCTCCCAGTGCTCCCACTTTGGGGCTCCAGTTTGAGCTCAGTGCTCCAGTTTGAGCATCCCAGTGCTCCCAGTTGGGGCTCCCAATTCTCCCATTGGGCTCCCAATGGTCGCAGTTTGGGGCTCCGACAGTTCTCGCAGTTTGGGTTCCCAGTTTGGGCTCCCAGTTCTTCCAGTTTGGGCTCCCAGTGCTCCCAGTTTTCAGCTCTAAATCACTCCCAGTTTTGGGCTCCCAGTTTTGGGCTCCCAGTGCTACCCAGTTTGGGGGCTCGCCAGAATCCCAGTTCTTCCCAGTTGGGGTCCCAGTTCTCCCAGTTTGGGGGCTCCAATTAACTCCCAGTTTGAGCTCCCAGTGCTCCAGTTTGGGGGCTCCAAATACTCCCCGTTTGGGGCTCCCAGTCCTCCAGTTTGGGACTCCCATCTGGTGGGGGCGTCCCAGTTTGAGCTCCCAGTGCTCCCAGTTTGGGCTCCAGTTTCGCGGCTCGCAGTGCTCCCAGTTTGGGGCTCCCTGTCCTCCAGGTTTGGGTCCCAGTTCCCAGTTTTGGGGCCCCCAGTGCTCCAGTTTTGGGGCTCCCAATCGTCTCCACGTTTGACCTCCCAGTCCGCCCAGTTTGACCTCCCAGTGCTCCCTAGTTCGATCCCATTTCCTTTAAACCGCGGAACATTAACTCCCGCAATGCACTTGTTGGGTAACGAGGCGGAAACTAACGCCTTTGTTCCCGCAATGCATTGTGGGTACCGAGGCCATTGCCGCTAACAACAGGAAAGTTCCTCTCCTTGCCGTGGCATTGTGGGTAAGGAGGCGGAAGCAACCCTACCGCTCCCGCAGTTGCATTGGTGGTACCTCGAGGTCACTCCCCAAGTTAAACACCTGAGACCCCAGGTGCGCGGGCCCACGCCCGCCCGGCAAACCCAGTCCGCAAACCCAGTTCAAACCGGTCCAAACGCAGTCCAAACCAGTCCGGGAGGGCAGCCATGGCCGGGCGCTGGCGCTCAGGGGTGGCGCTCGGGCGGTTTTGGCGGCGTCGGGGCGGTTTTCGGCGGCCGCCTTGCCCGCGGAGGGGCTGAAGGGCCCAGATGGCGGTGCCCGGGAAGGGCGGTGGGCCCACAGCGGGAGGTTGAGAGGGGGCGGGGCTTCACAAAACGAAGGGGGGGGCTTTAAAAGAGGGGGGCGGGGTTAAAAGGGGAGGGGGAGGGCTTGGGAAATGAGGGGGGAGGGTTTGGGGGTGGGTGAGGGGGAAATGGGGGGAGGAAAATGGGGGACGAGTGGCGGGGCTAAAGAAGGAATAGGGCGGGGGTAGGGGCGGGGTTAAAGAGGGGGATGGCTAAAGGGGGGAGGGTTTGGGGGAGGGGGAGGGGCTGGGTGGGGGGAGGGGGCAGGGGGAACGCAAAGGAAGCCCCTCATTAAGTCTAAGAACCTTAATTAGCCCTAATTAGCCTAATAAACGCCTATTACCCTGCATTAACCCAAGGGCCGGGGGAGCGGATCGAGAACACCATGGAGGCCTTCGAGAAGTGAGGCCACGCCCCTTTCCCATGGCCACGCCCCTTCCCGTCGATCATTTCCCCAGCACAGTCCCCGCCCCCTTTTTAATGGCCCCGCCTCTTTTCCTTTGGCCACGCCCCCATCGCCAGCACCGAGCTCTCCAATTGGCCTTAACTCTAAGCCCCGCCCCCTTTTTGTTTGGCCCCGCCCCAGTGCAGTTTCCAATCGATCTCATTGGCTGTAACTCTAAGCTCCGCCCCTTTTCTTTTGGCTCCACCCCCTCACTGCCTCCAAGCACTTTAAATGGGTGCATCTCTAAGCCCCGCCCCCTTCTCCCTTGGCCACGCCCCCAGCGAGGTCTCCAAGGGTTGTTATTAACTTTATATCAAAGCCACGCCCCCTTTCTTTTGGCCACGCCCCCACCACATCTCAGATCCCTCTAATTTTCTGTTACTTTAAGCCACGCCCCCTTTTTCCTTAGCTCCGCCCCCCCGCCATCTCAGAGAGCGGTGATTGGCTCTATCACTAAGCCACGCCCCCTTTTCTCTTGGCCACGCCCCCACCACCATCCCAGATCCCTCTAACTTCATGTAACTCTAAGCCACGCCCCCTTTTCCCTTAGCTCCGCCCCCACTGCCATCTCAGAGAGCTGTGATTGGCTCTATCACTAAGCCACGCCCCCTTTCCCCTTGGCCCCGCCCCCAGCAATGTCGCCAAGGGCTGTGATTTGGTCTATCTCTAAGCCACGCCCCCTTTTCTTTTGGCCACGCCCTCACCACCCTCTCAGAGCGCTCTAATTTCCTGTAACTCTAAGCCACGCCCCCTTTTCCCTTGGCTCCATCCCCAGTACAAGTTCAGAGCGCTGTGATTGGCTCTATCACTAAGCCACGCCCCCTTTCTCTTGGCCACGCCCACAGCAATGCCTCCAAGGGCTGTGATTGACTTTATATCAAAGCCACGCCCCCTTTCTTTTGGCCACGCCCCCACCACTATCTCAGATCCCTCTAATTTCCTGTAACTCTAAGCCACGCCCCCTTTTCCCTTAGCTCCGCCCCAGTGCCATTTTAGAAATCACTAAGCCACGCCCCCTTTTCTCTTGGCCACGCCCCCAGTGAGGTCTCCAAGGGCTGTGATTGACTTTATATCCAAGCCCCGCCCCCTTTTATTTATAGCCCCGCCGCCCTCGCCACAGCACGAGGCCTGTCATGGCTGTTTTTCCTAACCCGCCGCCTTTCCCTTGGCCCGCCCCCAGTGCGGTATCCAGGGCTGCGATTTGGCTGGAGCTGGACGTGCGCCGCATCGCCAGCGACGGCGTCGTCGTCGTTCTGTCACACCGGGAGCCTGTCGCGACAGAGCGGCGCATCTTGAACGTCACCCAGACCGATTATGAGGTCAATAATTAGTTTATTATTAATTAGCGGTAATTACGGGGGAAATTAGGGATTTAAGGGTAATTAGTGGTTAATTTAATGGGGTTAACGGGAATTAGGGTGGTGATTTTGGGTGGTTAATTAGCGATAGTTTTAATTAGCGTGTGATTAAGGGAGTTAGTTAAATGGATGGTGGGCGGTAACTAATGGTAATTAAGGATTAATTAATGGTAATAAATTTTAATTGGTGATGTGTAATTTGTTCTTAGTGGTAATAAAGGATTAATAATAATAACATATTTTTAATTAAAGTGATTAATATAGTAATTACTGAAAATTAACCATAATAAGGATTAATTAAAGGTAAATACATTGTAATTATTGGTAATTAAATTGTAATTGGTGCTAATTAATGACATTAAGGACTGATTAATAGCAAATACACTGTAATTCGTGGTAATTAATGCCTTATGGTAAAAATTTCTGGTAATTAGCTCAAATGAATGGTAAATTAATGTTAATTAACGGTAATTAGTGGTCATTAATGGCTATTAGCCGCAATTAATCGTATTTAGTGGGCAAATAATGGCAATTAGAGGTAATTAATTGTACATTAAGTGGTTAATTGATGGTAAACATGAATTGTATTAAGTTTTTAATGAATGGTGATGAATGGTAATGAACAGTAATTAGCGGTGATTACTGCAAAATAAATTGCTTAAATTTTAATGGTAATTTCTGCTCAATAATTAGTGTAAATTAATAGTAATCAAGGAGTGATTAATGGGTGTTGAATTGGTATTCGTTAATTAATTAAATAAGTGGTATTTAAATTCGTGGCAATTAATTTAATTGGCGGATTAAAACGAGCGGTGATTATGGAATTAATTGTATTTGGGCTTAATTAATTGTAATTAGTGGTGATCAGTTAATAATAATGGTAATTAATGGTAATTAATAGGTTAATAAGGTGATTAAATTTGAATATTAAATTTTATTCCAACCAAATTATCCCCAATAGATTAATGCTCAATTAGCATAATTAACCACGAAATTAAGCATATTAGAACCCCTAATTAACTCTTAATTAATCCTATTAATTAATTAATTTACCCTAATTAATTAATTAATTAATTTAATAATTACCAAGGACCTGCCCCCTTAACCAGAGCCCCTGGAGGTGAGCGTTTTCACCAGGTGAGCAAAAAAAAAGGAAATTTTGGGGCTAAAAAATGGAAATTTTTGGGAAAATTTTGGATTTTTGGGTCAAAAAAGCGAACACATTGGAAATTTTGGGAAAACTGGGAAATTTTGGGAAAAATTTGGGAAATTTTGGGAAAAATAAATTTTAAAAAAATGGGGAATTTGGAGAAATTTTTGGGTTGAAATAGGGAAAGAATTTTTGGGAGCCCAAAAATTGGGATTTTTTGGGACAAATTTGGGTTAAAAAATGGGGATTTTTAGGGCGGAAAATGGGAACATTTTGGGTTAAAATTTTTTGGTGGAAAACACCGCAATTTGGAAAAATTTGGATGGAAAAAATAATTGGTAATTTTTGGGTAATTTTTTGTGGGGGGCAAATGATTTTTTGGCGTGAAAAAATGGGAATTTGGTGGCATTTTTTGGGTGGGAAAATTGGGAATTTTTGGGAAAATTTTGAAATTTTCCGGTCAAAATTTGGGAAAATTTGGTTTTAAAAATGGGATATATATAGAGAGATAAAATGGGAAAATTTGGGTTACAATTTTGTGGGGAAAATCCCAAATTTGGGGAAATTTTTGGATGGAATAAAAAAATGAGAAATTTTTTTTTAATTGTAAAGTATAAAAATAATCGATTTTTGGGGAAAATTTGTGTTTTAAAAATGGGAACTTTGGGGAATTTTGGGGGGGAATTTTAGGGAAAATTTGGGGAAAATTTGGAATTTTTTGGGAAATACGGTGATTTTGGGATTTTTTTGGGATTTTTGGGGTGGAATTTGGGCAAATTTTTGGGAATTGTGGGGAAATTTTGGGAGTTTTGGGGGGGAAAATTTGGAATCTTTCAGTGGAAAATTGGGAAAAATTTGGATTTTTTGGGAAATTTTTGGGGGAATTTTGGGGATTTTGGAGCGAATTTTGTGGGTAAAATTGGGCGGGAAATTTGGATTTTTGGGAAATTTTGGGATTTTTGGGGGTAAATTTGGCGAGAAATTTGGGATTTTGGGGGGAAATTTTGTAATTTGGGAATTTGGGGTTGGAAATTGGGGAAAATTTTGGATTTTTGGGGATTTTTTTGGGGGATTTTGCCAGGGAAAATTTTGGGAAAAATTTGGATTTTTGGGGAAATTTCAGGGAGAATAAAATTGGAATTTTTGGGTAAGTTTGGGTGGGGAATTGTTTTGGGGGGTGAGAAAAAAATGGGAATTTTGTGGATTGGAGCAAAGGGATTTGGATGGAATTTTTTTTAATTTTGGGTGGAAAAAATGGGAATTTTGGGGAATTAATTGGGTGGGTAAGGAATTGGAATTTTGGGAATTTTGGGGTGACAAAATGGGGTTTGTGGAATTTTTGGATTTGGGTGGAAAAATGGGAATTTGGGATTTTGGTTGGAAAATGTGGGAATTTTTTGGGGTAAGAAAAATGGGAATTTTTGGAGGAATTTCTGGGTTGGAAAAAGGAATTTCATGAAGTTTTGGGTGGGAAATTTTTTGGGTGGAAAAAATGGGGAATTTTGGAATATTTGGGGGGAGAAATTGGGAATTTTGGGCATATTTTGGGACATTGGGGAAAATTGGGATATTTGGGGATTTTGAAAAAAAGATGGGAATTTGTGGGGAATTTATTTTGGGTAGGAAAAATGGGAAGTTTTGGGAAAAGGAATTTTGGGGGATGGGGTAAAACATTTTTGGGTAAACAAAAATTGGGATATTGTGGAATTTTTTTGGTGGAAAATGAGAATTTTTGGGGTCATCTTTTGGGTGGAAATGAGAATTTTTGTGGTAAGTTTTGGGTGGGAAAATTGGGATTTTTGGGGGTGAAAAAAACGGAATTTTGTGGAATTTTTTGGGTGGAACAATGGGAATTTTTGGGTATTTTGTGTGGGAAATGCGGAATTTTTGGGGTGAAAAAAAATGGGAAATTTTATGGAATTTTTTGGGTGGAAAATACGGAATTTTGTGGAACTCTTTTGGGTGGAAAATGAGAAATTTTGGGTGGGAAAATGGGAATATTTGGGTGGGAAAATTGGGATTTTTTTGGGTGTAAAAAAGGGAAATTTTTTATGGAATTTTTGGGTGGGAAAATTGGCCTTTTTTGGGCTGACACAAAATGGGAATTTTGGTGGAATTTTTTGGGTGGAAAAATGGGAATTTTTTTGGGTCTAAATTTTTTGGGGTGGGGAACATTGGGAATTTTGGGTTAAAGAATGGGAATTTTGTGGTCAATTTTGGGTGGGAAAATGGGAATTTTTTGGGGTGAAAAAAATGGGGAATTTTGTGGCTTTTTTGGGGTGGAAAAATGAGACTTTTTTGGGTAATTTTTTGGGGGGGAATGGGAATTTGGCGTGGGAAAATTGGATTTTTTGGGTGAAAAAAATGGGAATTTATGGGAATTTTTTGGGTGAAAAATGGGAATTTTTGGGTAAGTTTGGGTGGGAAGAATGGATTTTGGGGTGAAAAAAAAAGGGAATTTTGTGGAATTTTTGGGTGGAAAATGGGAATTTTGGGTTAGAAAAAATGGGAATTTTGTGGAATTTTGGGGTGGAAAAAATGGGAATTTGTGGAATTTTTGGTGGGAAAATTGGGATTTTTGGGTGGAAAAAATGGGAATTTTGGGTGGGAAATTGGGGATTTTTTGGGCTGAAAAAAAATGGGGAATCTTTTTGTGGAATTTTTGGGTGGAAAATGCAGAATTTTTTGGCTAATTTTTGGGTGGGCAAAATGGCATTTTTTGGGGGTGAAAAAAAAGGGAATTTTGGCTGGCATTTTTGGTTGGAAAATGGGATTTTTTGAAGTTTTTTAAAAAAATGGGAATTTGGTGGAAATTTTGGGTGAAAAATGGGAAATTTTGGGGTAAGTTTGGGTGGGAAAATGGGAATTTTGGGGATAAAAAAAAGTGGGAATTTTGTGGCATTTTTGGGTGGAAATAATTAGAATTTTGGGTAATTTTGGGGGGGAAAATTGGGAATTTTTGGGTGAAAAAAAAGGGAATTTTATGGAATTTTTGGGTTGGGAAAATGGGAGTTTTTTTTGGCGTTTTAAAAAATGAGAATTTGTGGAATTTTGGGTGGAAAAATGGGAATTTTGGGTGGGAAAATTGGAGATTTTTGGGGGTGGAAAAATGGGAATTTTATGGAAATGGATTTTTTTTTTCTTTTGATTTTTGGGTGGGAAAATGGGAATTTTGGGTAGTTTTGTTGGGAAAAATGGCGATTTTTTTGGGGTGAAAAAATGGGAATTTTGTGGAATTTTTTGGGTGGAAAAATGAGAATTTTTGGGGTAAGTTTGGGTGGGAAAATGGGAATTTTTGGGGTAAAACAATTGGGAATGTTTGTGGATTTTTTTGGGGTGGAAAAAATGAGCAATTTTTTGGGTAATTTTGGGGGGGGAAATGGGAATTTTGGGTGGGAAAAATTGGAAATTTTTGGGTGAAAAAAATCGGAAAATTTTAATGGAATTTTTGGGTGGGAAAATGGGAATTTTGAGTAATTTTGTGTGGGAAAAATGGGAATTTTTGGGGATTTAAAAAATGGGACTTTTGAGCATTTTTGGGTGGAAAAATGGGATTTTTTTTTGGAAGTAAGTTTGGGTGGAAAATGGGGAATTTTTAGGGGTTAAAAAATGGGAATTTGTTGGCATTTTTTGGATGGAAAAAACCGGGAATTTTGGGGTGGAAAATTGGGAATTTTGGGTAAAAAAAATGAGAATTTTGCAGCATTTTTTTGGGTGGAAAAATGAAAAATTTTTTGGGCCATTTTTGGGTCAAAAAAATTTGAATTTTGGGCAATTTTGAGGAATTCTGGGCCAACCCTCCCTCCCCACCCTTCACCCCAAAATTCCGCAAAATTCCCATTTTTAACCCCAATCCCGGATTTGTTTTCCACACGGGGCGTGGGCCTAAAGGGTTTAGCTCCGCCCACCCATCCAAGCCCGCCCCTGTTAACCCCGCGCCCTTCAGCGCTCTTTTCTCCTCGGCCATGCGATCGCCGAATCCGCCCGATTGGTATCGAGGTCTTCCAGCGCTTCCCGCGGCAGCCAATGAGCATCGAGGTCAAGGACTGACGACGATGACCTCATCAATGAGTCAGCAAAGGGGGCGGGGGCTTCGGGTGGCGGCCATTTTGGGGTCATTTTTTGGGCATTTTTGGTCAATTTTTGGCCATTTTTGGGTCATTTTTGGCATTTTTGGGTCAATTTTGGCCATTTTTTGGGTCATTTTTGCGCGGTTTTGGGTCATTTTTTCCTCAATTTTGGGTCATTTTTGTCATTTGTTTATAATTTTGGGCATTTTAAAAATTATTTGCCAAAATTGACAAAAATTTGGACATTTTGCAACATTTTTTAGTTATTTTGGAAATTTGGCTAAAAGTTTTTTGGCCATTTTAGGGTTAATTTTCCTAATTTTTTATGAATTTTTGGGCAATTTAAAAATAATTTTGCCAGTCTGGGTGGAAATTTGGTGCAATTTTGGGTCCATTTTTGGTCATTTTGGGAAATTTTTTTTGTTTTTTGGTAATTTTGTGTCAATTTTCAGGGATTTTTAAAATTTCTGGCATTTTTTGGGTGATTTTTCTGACATTTTTGGGCATTTTTGGGGTTCTTTTTTTGTCCATTTTTTTGGTGTTTTTTTGGGTCATAATCGGACCATTTTTTTGGGCAATTTTAGGTCAAATTTGGTCATTTTTGGACAAATTTTGGGCCATTTTCAGGCCATTTTGGGTCATTTTTTCAAACCGTTTTTGGGTAAATTTTACGTCATTTTTAGTAATTTTTTGGAGCATTTTTTGGGCCATTTTTGGATCATTTTTTGATTGGTTTTTGGGTCATTTTTGGGTCATTTTTTGGGTCATTTAAAGTAGTTTTTAGTCAAATATTGATCATTTTTTGGGTCATTTTTTAGTCATTTTTTAACATTTTTTGGGTCATTTTTGGATCATTTTTTGATTGGTTTTTGGGCTATTTTTGGGTCATTTTAAGGTCATTTTGAGGTAATTTTTTAGTCAGTTATTGATCATTTTTTGGGTCATTTTTGAGTCAATTATTGACCATATTTTTTGCTCATTTTAAGGTCATTTTTTCCCCATTTTCGCTCCGTTCCGTTGCCATTTTTCACCCTTTCCACCCCAAAATTTTTCCCCTTTTTTTTTTCCTTAGGTCGCCTCCCTGGTCCGGCGCTTCGACCGCGCCCCCATCACCCTCTGGGCCTCTTTCAGTGAACGAATCCTCCGCAAATGCCGCCGAGCCGTGAGCCCCGCCCCCCCCCAGAGCTCCGCCCCTACACCATGGCCCCGCCCCCATTCACCCTGAGCTCCTCCCGCGCCCATCGTGAGCCCCGCCCCCACCCCAGAGCCCCGCCCCCACCCCCGGACCCGCCCCCACCTCCCAGCCAAAAAAAACCCGGCGAAAAAAGGGTTAAAAACGGATTTTTGGTGATTTTTTAACGAATTTTTGAAAATTTCGGGGTTTTTTAACCCAAAATTTGGGAGTTTTGGGGTGGGGGAGGGGCGGGGTGGGCTCAAGCCCCTCCCCCACTCTCCTGGGACCCTCCCCCAGCTCACAGCTAAAAAAAACCCGGCGAAAAAAGGGTTAAAAACGGATTTTTGGCGATTTTTAACGAATTTTTGGTGATTTTTTAACGAATTTTTGAAAAATTTGGGGTTTTTTGACCCAAAATTTCAGGGTTATGGTGTGGGGGAGGGGCTTGAGTCAATCCCGCTCCTCCCCCACCTCCGAGCCCCTCCCCCAGCTCACAGCCAAAAAAAACCCGGCGAAAAAAGGGTTAAAAACGGAATTTTGGCGATTTTTAACGAATTTTTGGTGATTTTTTAACGAATTTTTGAAGATTTTGGGGTTTTTTAACCCAAAATTTGAGGGGGTTTGGGGGTGGGGGAGGGGCGAGGGGGGCTCAGGCTCCTCCCCCACCCCAAAGCCAAAAAAAAACCCGGCGAAAAAAGGGTTAAAAATGGATTTTTGGCGGTTTTTTTGTGATTTTTGGGGCGGAAAATGGAAATTTTGGGGAATTTTGGGTGAGAAAAAATGGGAATTTTGGGGGAATTTTGGGGAATTTTGGGTGGAAAAATGGGAATTTTGGGGAAAATTGGGGGGAAAAGGGAATTTTGGGCGGAATTTGGGAATTTTGGGAGGAAAGATGGGGATTTTGGGGAATTTTTGGGAACTTTTGGGTGGAAAAATGGGAAATTTGGGAATTTTTGGTTTGGAAAATGGGAATTTTGGGCAATTTTTGGGAGGAAAAAATGGGAATTTTGGAGGGAATTTGGGAATTTTGGAAGAAAAAATGGGAATTTTGGGGGGAAATTTTTGGTTTGGAAAATGGGAATTTTGGGAAAAATTGGGAATTTGGGGGGGAAATTGGAATTTTGGGCAATTTTGGGAACATTTAGGAGGAAAAATGGGAAATTTGGGGGAATTTTGTTGGAAAAAATGGGAATTTTGGGGGGGAATTTGGGAGTTTTGGGAGGAAAAATGGGAATTTTGGGAAAATTGGGAATTTTGGGGGAGTTTTGGGGTATTTTGGGTTCAAAAATGGGAATTTGAGGAATTTTTGGTTTGGAAAATGGGAATTTTGGGATCGGGGTGACGTCATCAGGAGTGGTGATGTCATTGGTCAGGGGAGATGTCAAATTGGAGGTGATGTATAGGGAGGAGGTGCTGTCATGCGAATTGGTGATGTATCCATTGGGGTGATGTCATCGATTGGGGGTGACGTCATCAAGTAGGAGTGATTTCAGTCATTAGGAAGTGACATCATTGAGCAGGGAGTGGACGTCATCGATTGGGGGTGATGTCATTGGTCACAGGAGAGGGACGTAATGGACGGGAGAAGCCGCGTCATCGGACAGATGTGCTGACGTCATCCAATATGGAGAGTGACGTTTCATCCCATGGGAGTTGAGTCATCGAGGAGTGATGTTCATAGGAAGCGACTCAGTGCATCAGCACCCAGCTGGGCGTGACGTCGTCGCCCAGGAGTGATGTCATCAGCGACAATGATGTCACCAGATGGAGCGGGGCGATGACGTATAAGCCAAGGGGGTGTGACAATCTACCGGGGCGGGGCGTTACTCGTCCTTCCCAGTGGCGGCTTGAGGCAGCGAGACGTCCTCGTGCACGTCGCAATGAAACAGCGGGCTGGGCGGGGCGTGACGTCACCGATGACGTCACAGACATCCCACAGGTGACGTCATAGCCCCTCCGCGCATGAATAGTTTCATGCCCTGGTGAATCATAAGCCCCTGTGACATTACGGCAGAACAGTGACGTCATAGCCTCGCCCACCTGCATGACAGTCATAGGTCCCAATCAACAACGAGTACAGCCCCATGAATAAATGGTGCCAACAAGTGACGTCAAGCCCCCATCATGTACTCATAACTCACCACAATGACTGACAGCCCCACCACATATGGCATCGCCGCCGATGATGGTCATAGCCACCCCAGTGACATCACGCCCGAGATGACGTCACACCTCACATCTCCCCGATGACGTCCAGCCCCGTGAGGTACAGTCCCCCAGCGATTTGTGTAAGCCCCCCGATTAGGACATCAACAACCGCCAACAGGTGACGTCACAGCGTCAATACGGAGTGACAGCCATCTGTGGATGAAATCACCACCCCAACGTGACATCAGAACATGATGACGTCACAGTGCTCATTTTGATGTCACAGCCACAAACGACTGATTCACATCCTAGTGTTGTCACACTCCTGATGATGTCACCATCACAATGATGACGTCACACCCCCCGGCGATGACACCATCAAACACTATTATTGACGTCCCACAGGTTGAGTTTGATTGACGTACAGTCACAAAGCTGTCCCAACCATGATGACGTCACGCATTGTGCATGACGTCACAGCCCACAATGATGTCTACAATCCTCCATACTAATGAGTCAGGCTCGGTGTGATGACATCAACAGCCTGCTGATGATGTCAACAGCCCTGTTGATGCGACGTCAACTCACCTCATATGATGACATACATCTCCAGCTTATGAGTCACACGCTCCACAATTGAATGTCAGACTTCCCATAACTAATGAACGTCACAGCCATGCTGATGACGTCACAGCCTGCTGATGCGTCATACACCGTCTTCCGCGCGCCTTGGTGACGATGAAAGTCGTAGAAGCTGTGTGCTGTGGGGGAGGGGCAGGGGCGGTCAGGGGGGCGGGCTGAGGGGGGCGGGCCGGCAGGGGGGGAGGGGCTGAGGAAAATGGGGCGGAGATTAAAGTGGAGGGGTAGGAGCAAAATTCAAAGGGAAGGGGCTCAGGGTGGGGCGAGGGGCTGAAGGAGATAGGCGGGAAGGAGCATATTAGGAAGCGGGGAGGGGTGAAATTTGGGGAGGGCTCCTGAGGTGGGGGGGGGCTGAGGAAGTGGGAGGGGCAAGGGGTGGGGAGGGGCTCGTGGGTTGATCGGGTGGGGGTGGGCCATGGGGTGGGGGGGGCTCTCATGTGGGGGGGGCTGTAGATTGGGTGGGCAATGGTGGGGGTGGGGGCCTATGGCGGGGCTTCTCTCACGTGGGGGCAGTTGCCACGGGGTGGGGGCGGGCTCAGGAGGTGGGGTGGGGCCTTATGTGGGGGGCTTTGGGTGGGTGAGGGCGGTGGCTCAGAGTGAATGGGGTGGGGATACAGGGTTGGGGGTGGGGCCTGTGGGTGGGGGCGGGGGCATGGGTGGGGGCGGGGCTCAATGGGCCAGCGGCGCGGGAGCTCAGGGTGAATGGGGGGGGGCATGTGTACGGGGCGGAGCTCTGGGCGTGGCGGGCTTAGGGTGGGTGAAGGGCAGGGCTCAGATGTAATGGGGTGGGGCTCGTGGGGGGAGGCGGGCTTGTGGATGCGGGCGGGGCCATGGTGGGGAGGGCCATGGGATGGGGCGGGGGCGTGGTGGGGTGGGGCTCAGATGGATGGAGGCGGGGCTTGGGAGATGGGGCGTGCACAGGGTGGGGGGGGCTCTCTATGATGGGGTGGCATGGGATGGGGTGGGGCTCCGGGTGAACTGGAGTGGCGCCACGGAGTGGGGCGGGCATGGTAATGGGGGCGTGGCCAGCGGGTGAGGGCAGGCTCAGGGTGGTGGGGCTCATGAGGTTGGCGGGTGCCATGCGATGGGGAGGGCTCAGTGGAATGGGGCGTGGCCATTAGATGGCGGCGTGGCCATGGATGGGCGGGGCATGGGAGGGGCGGGGCCTTTCACATGGGGCGTGCATGGAGTGGTGGGCGTGGTCTGGGATGGAGCAGGGCTCAGGTGAATGGGAGGGGCTGAGGGTGGGGTGGGGCCTGTGGCACGGGATGGGGCGGCGGCTGTGGGTGGCGGCGGGGCCTCTCACGTGGCGGATATCAGATCTCCTGATGTACATCAGGCTGCTCACCCCCGCGAGCTTGCGGGAAACCGCCCGCCAAAAATCACAAAAAATCACCAAAAAATCACCCAAAATAACAAAAATAAACAGGAAAAAACGCCCAAAAATCACCCAAAAATCACAAAACCGTCCCAGAAAATACCCAAAAAATACCCGCAGAAAATCACCAAAAATCACAAAAAAAATCACCCAAAACCCCAAAAACGCCAAAATCACAAAATACACCCCAATAAATCACCCCAAATCACCAAAAAATCACAAAATTCACCCAAATCACCCCCAAAAACAAATCACAAAAATACCCCAAAAACCAAAAAATCGCCCAAACATACCCCAAAAATACATCAAAATCAACAATCACCACCAAAATTCCTCGCCAAAAATCACCCCAAAAACCGCCCAAAATAACCCAAAATCAAAATAAATCACAAATCGCCCAAAATCACCCCAAAAAATCAACAAAAAAAACCCAGCATAAAAGACCATAACCAGCAAAACCACCCCCAAAATCCCCTGAGACCCAAACCACCAAAACCACCCACAAAAATAAATTAAAAAAAAAAAAAACAACACCACTAAAACCCCCAAACACCAAAAGCAGCAAAACACCCAAAAATCCTCTTGGATTCCAAACCCCCAATTCCATTTGGACCCCAGATCCCCAGACCCAATCCAATCATAGGACCTCCAAATCCACTGAGACTCCCAGGATAGCCCAAATCCCGGGAGCCAAAAATGCACTCAGGACCCCCAAACACCCCCAAAACCTCTCAGGACCTCAAATTCCACTTGGGCGAACCCCCCGAAATCCCACATGGACCTCCAGGATCCCCCAATCCATTCAGGACCCCCCAGAACCCCTTGAACCCAATTCCACTTGGGACCAAAAACACGCCCAGGACCCCATGTCCAAATCCCCTAACCCCTCCAGGGACCCCAAGGGACACCAAATCCCCAAATTCCCCCAAAAGTCCCCAAATCCCCCAGGATCCCAGCCAAAAGTCCCAAATTCCCCCAAAAAGTCGCCAAATCCCACCGCAGGACCCCAATTCCCTCTGGGACCCCCAAATCCCCCCAGACCCCAACTCCCCAGTAATTCCCGCGCAGAAGTCCAAATTCCCCAGGACCCCCAAAAAGTCCCAAATTCACCCCAAAAATTCTCCCAAATCCACAGGAACCTCAAATTCCCTCGGGACCCCAAATCCCCAGGACCCCCAAATCCCCCATTCCCCCACAAAGTCCCCAAATTCACAGGACCCCCACAAGATCCCAAATTACCCGAGAAAGTCCAAATGCCCCCCCAGGAGCCGCTGCAATCTCCCTCTGGGCACCCCAATCCCAGACCGCCAATCCCATCAGGACCCCCAAACCACTGGGACCCCCAAATCCCACAAGGCCTCCAAGGAACCACAAATCCCTGGACCTTCAAGCGCCCTTGGAAGACCCCAAAATCCCCAACTCCCCCAGACCCAAATCCCCCAGGGCCCAAAATCACTCTGGGACCCCAAAACCCACTGGGACCCCCAAAGCCCCTCAGACCAGAACTCCCCAGGACCCCCAAATCTCCCCAAATCCCCCCAAACTCCCCAGGACCCAGTTCCCAATCAAGACCCCCCAAATCCCCTGCCGGGAACCCAAAAATCACTCTGGACCCGCCAAACCACGCTTGGGACCGCCCCAAACCGCCCAAAACCCCTCAGGACCCCTCAACAGTTTCACTTGGGAACCCCCAAAATGCAAGGGACCCCGAGGATCCCAATCATTCGGACCCCCCATAACCCCTCCTGAGACCCCAAACCACTGTGGGACCCAAAACCACCCAGGGAAAACCCAAAAATCCCCCAAATTCCCCCCAAAGTCCAAATCCCTCAGGACCCCCAAACCTCCACTTGTGACCCCCACATCCCCCAGGACCCCAGATTCCCAATTCCCCCAAAAAGGTCCCCCAATTCACCCGACGCCCCAAAAGTCCAAATCTCCCCAAAGTCCCCAAATCGACCACCCAGGACCCCTCAAATGTCCCTCTGACGCCCACATCCCCACCAGAGACCCCATCCAATCAGGACCCCAACCCATGGACCCCCAAACCCCCCAAAACCTCAAGGACCCCTCAAATCCATTGGACCCCCCCCCAAATCCACGAGACCCTCAGACCCCCCAATACTTCAGGACCCCCAAAACCCTCTGAGACTCCCAACAATCACTTGGGCCCCCAAATCCCCCAGACCCAATTTCTAATAGGACCCCCCAAATTCCCACTTGAGACCCTCCCAGGCCCCCCAAATCCCCGACCCAAAAATCCACTCAGGGACCCCCCAAGACCCACTGACCCAAACCCCAAATTCCCCTCAGCCCTAAATCCCACTTGGGAACCCAAATCCCACAGGGCCTTCCAGGCCCCCATTCCATTCAGGACACCAAAACCTCTGAGCCCCACATCCACTGGGACCAAAACACCCCCAGGGACCCCAACGTCCCAATATCCCTCAAACGCCTCCAGGGACCCCCAAGGGACCCCAAGGACCCCAAATCCTTCTGGGACGCTCCAAAGGTCCCAAACTCCCCCCAAAAACCCTCAGAGAACCCACCCAACTCCTCAGGACTCCCAATATCCCCAAAAGTCCCAATCCACACAGGAACCCCAAATCCCACTTGAAGATCCCTGGACCCCCAGTTTTCCCCCAGAATCCCTCAAAGTCCCTCCCCAGGACCCCCCAAATCCCACAGGGAACCCCAAAAATCTCTCAGGGACCCCAAGACCCACCTGAGACCCCCCATACCCCCAAAAACCCTCAGGACCCTCAAATTCCAGATTGGGCACCCCGAAATCCCACAGGGACCCTCCCAGGACCCCCAGCTCATTCAGGACCCCCAAAGCCGCTCTGAGGACCTCCAACAACCCCCATCCTTGGGGACCCAAAACACCCAGGGACCCCAAATGTCCCAAATCCCCTCAAACTCCCTCCAAGAGACCCCCAGGAACCCCCAAATCCCCCCAATTCCACCCAAAAGTCCCCAATCCCCCAGGACCCAAAAGTTCCCCAATTCCCAACGAAAGTCCCAAATCCA
>NDFG01000373.1:51615-68701 GCA_002167245.1 Sporophila hypoxantha
CATTTTTCAGTCATTTTTTGCAGTAATTTTGAAGCAATTTTTGGGACAATTTGGCGTCATTTTTGTGTTCATTTTTCAGGTCATTTTTTTGCCATTTTCAGGTCCAATTGGTGACTATTTTGGGACCATTTTTTAGGACAATTTTTGGATCATTTTAGGTAATTTTTTGGGTATTTTTCTTCATTTTTGGTCATTTTTGGGCCATTTTTGGGCTTTTTGAAGTATTTTTGCTTCATTTTTTGCGGCCATTTTTTGCGTCATTTTGGGGTTCATTTTTGGAGTAATTTTTGCATCATTTGGGCCATTGTTGAGGTCATTTTTTTGTCCTTTTTTAACCTTTTTTTTGGTAATTTTTAGAACAATTTTTTTGGGCATTTTAGGGCCATTTTGGGACCATTTTTGGGGCCATTTTTTGGTCATTTTTGGCGCGCCATTTTGAGGTCATTTTTTGTCCTTTTTAAACCATTTTGAAGTAATTTTAGGGACAATTTTTGGGTCATTTTTAGGACATTTTTCTGTTCATTTTCTAGGCCATTTTTTGCGTTCATTTTCTGGGGTCATTTTTGAGTCATTTTGGGGCATTTTTCGCCATTTTAAGGTAATTTTGAGTCATTTTTGCGGCCATTTTTGCTTCATTTTTTGGGTTCATTTTTGGGTCAGTTTTTTGGCCTTTTGGAGGTCATTTTTGGTGTCCTTTTTTACATTTTTTTGGGTAATTTCAGGACAATTTTTGGGTCATTTTTGGGTCATTTTTTCTGTCATTTTTGGGCCATTTTTGGGTCAATTTTTTGGGCCATTTTGAGGTCATTTTTTTGTCCTTTTTTAAACCTTTTTTTTTTTGGTAATTTTTAGAATCAATTTTTGGGCCATTTTTAGGACCATTTTTTCTGTCATTTTTTTGGTCCAAAAATTTTTTTTTTTGGGCCATTTTTTGGTCATTTTTTTGGTCTTTTTCTGGGTAATTTTTTTGTTCTATTTTGACATTTTAGGCCGTCTTTTTTGGTCATTTTTGAGCCATTTTTGGGGGCATTTGGGCATTTTTGGGGGCATTTTTTGGGGCATTTTCCTGCCATTTTTTAAAGGTAATTTTGGAGTCATTTTTTGGGTCATTTTTGGCCATTTTTGAGGTCATTTTTTTGTCCTTTTTTAAACCATTTTTTGGCTAATTTAGGCAACAATGTTTGCGGTCATTTTTCGGATATTTTTCCTGTCATTTTTTTGGGTCATTTTTTGGTCATTTTAGGGTCATTTTTTGGGCCATTTTTCTGTCATTTTTTATGGGTCATTTTGGGGTCCATTTTTGTCATTTTGGGTCATTTTTGGGCCATTTTTGGGTCATTTTTTGGGATATTTTGGGGCATTTTTTTTCTGCCATTTTAAAGGTAATTTTGGAGTCATTTTTGGGCCATTTTTGCTTCATTTTTTGGCGCCATTTTTTGGTCATTTTGGGCCATTTGAGGTCATTTTTTTGTCCTTTTTAAAACCATTTTTTGGGGTAATTTCGTAGGACAATTTTTTGGGTCATTTTAGGACATTTTTCTGTCATTTCCTTGGGTCATTTTTGGGTCATTTTTTGCGTCATTTTGTGTTCATTTTTTGCGTCTTTTTTGGGTAATTTTTTGGTCTATTTTACATTTTAGGATCTTGTTTAGTATCAATTTTTTGAGAGTTCATATTTGGACCATTTTTGGGGCAATTTTTCTGCCAATTTTAAGGTTTAATTTTGGAGTTCAAATTTTTGGGCCATTTTGAAGGTTCATTATTTTGGGTTCCATTTTTTAACATTTTTTGGTTAATTTTAGGACAATTTTGGGTTCATTTGGGAACATTTTTCTTCATTTATTGGGTCATTTTTGGGCAATTTTTGGGCATTTTTGAGCGTCATTTTTGGGCCATTTGAGGTCATTTTTTTTCCTTTTTTAAAACCAGTTTTGCGTTAATTTTAGGACAATTTTGGGGTCATTTTGGGTCATTTTTTTGGGCCAATTTTTGGGCAATCTTTTGGGGTCATTTTTGCCGTCATTTTTGGCCATCTTTGAGGTCATTTTTGGTCCTTTTTTAACATTTTTCTGGGTGAATTTTAGGACAATTTTTTTGGGTTCTTTTGAGGACATTATTTTCTGTCATTTTCTGGTCATTTTGGGGTCATTTTTTTGGTCTTTTTTTTCACATTTTTGGTGGTAATTTTAGAACAATTTTTGGGTCTTTATTGGTGTCATTTTTCTGTCATTTTGTGGGAGTAATTTGTGCGGCCATTTTTTTGGGTCATTTTTGGAGTCATTTTTGGGTTCATTTTTGGGTCATTTTTGGGACCATTTTTGGCCATTTTTTTGGTTCATTTTTAGGGACATTTGTTTCATCATTTTTGTCCTTTCTAACCATTTTTTGGGTAATTTTTGGACAATTTTGGGCCTCATTTTAGGACATTTTCTTGCCATTTTTTTGGCGTCATTTAAGCGGTCATTTTAAGGTAATTTTTGGGCCATTTTGTGGGGTATTTTTTCTGCATTTTTAAGTTAATTTTTGGAGTCCATTTTTGAGTCATTTTTTGCTTCTTTTGGGCCATTTTTTTGTCATTGGGGCCATTTTGAGTAGTCATTTTTTTGTCCTTTTAACATTTTTGGGTAATTTTTAGGACAATTTGGTCATTATTTAGCGATATTTTCCTGTCATATTGTTTTGGTCATTTTGCGGTCATTTTTTGCGGGCATTTTTGGTTCATTTTTGTGAGTCATTTTTGCTTCATTTTTTGCGTGCGCATTTTTGGCGCATTTTTGGGGCCATTTTTGGGGCCCATTTTGGAGTTAATTTTTGCATCATTTTGGGAGCCATTTTGAGGTCATTTTTTTGGTCTTTTTTAAACATTTTTTTGGGGGTAATTTTAGGACAATTTTTGGGTCATTTTTAGGACAATTTTTGCGGTATTTTTAGGTCATTTTTGGGCAATTTTTCTGCCATTTTTTTGGACCATGTTTTGGTTAATTTGATGTGGGTCATTTTTTGTCATTTTTGGGGCCATTATTGAGGTCATTTTTTGGTCTCTTTTTTTACATTTTTTTGGTAATTTTGCCTCGTCATTTTTTTGGTCATTTTTTTGAGGCCATATTGAGGTCATTTTTTGTCTTTTTTTTTACATTTTTTTTTGGTAATTTATAGGACAATTTTTGGGTCTTTATTGGGCATTTTTGGGCCAATTTTGGCAATTTTTTGGCGTCATTTTTTGCGTCATTTTTTGCGTCTTTTTGGGTCATTTTTATGTTTCTATTTTTTTACATTTTTAGGGTCTTTTTAGGTCAATTTTGCAGTCGTTTTTGGGGCGACCATTTTATGGGGCATTTTTCTGCCATTTTTAAACAGGTAATTTTGGAGTCATTTTATGGTCATTTTCTTTTGGGCCCATTTTTGCTTCATTTTTTGGCCGTCATTTTTGGTCTTTTTGGGGAATCATTTTTGTGGTCATTTTCTTGGCGTCATTTTTGCGGGCCATTTTTGGAGTAATTTTTGCATTCATTTTTGGAGCCATTTTGAGGTCATTTTTTTGGTCCTTTTTAAAACATTTTTTTGGGTAATTTTAGGAACAATTTTTTGGGTCATTTAGGACAATTTTTTGGGTCTTTTAGTGTCATTTTATGGGCAATGTTTCTCTTGCCATTTTTGGGGCCATTTTTTGGAATTTTATGTGGTCATTTTTTGGTCATTTTTGGGCCATATTGAGGTCATTTTTTGTTTCCTTTTTTTACATTTTTTTGTAATTTTGGGTCATTTTTTGGTCATTTTTTGGGCCATATTTGAGGTCATTTTTTGAGTCCTTTTTTTTACATTTTTTTCGGTAATTTTTAGGACAATTTTTGGGTCTTTTTGGGCATTTTTTGGGCAATTTTTGGGCAATTTTTTGGGTTCATTTTCTGTGGTTCATTTTTTGCCGTCTTTTTTGGGTTCATTTTTGTTTCTATTTTTTACATTTTAGGTCTTTTTTAGGTCAATTTTTGAGTTCGTTTTTGGCACCATTTTTTGGGGCATTTTTCTTGCCATTTTCCTAATTGGTAATTTTGGAGTCATATTTTCAGTCATTTTTGGCGCCATTTTTTGCTTCATTTTTTGCGCGTCATTTTTTGGGTCATTTTTGGGTCTTTTTTGGGTCATTTTTTGGGTCATTTTTGGGTCATTTTTGGGTCATTTTGGTCATTTTTGGGGCATTTTTTTTGTTCATTTTGTGGTCATTTTTGGGTCATTTTCGGGCTATTTTGAGGTCATTTGTTGTTCCTTTTTTTTACATTTTTGGTAATTTATAGAACAATTTTGGTCATTTTTAAGGACATTGTTTCTTGTCATTTTTGGGTCATAATTTCTGGGTCATTTTTGGACCATTTTTTGCCATTTTTCGGGACCATTTTTGTGGGCATTTTTCTGCCATTTTTAAGCGCTAATTTTTGGAGTTCATTTTTTGGGTCATTTTTGGCCATTTTTGCTTCATTTTTTGGGCCATTTTTAGGACATTTTTGGGTCATTTTGGAGTTATTTTTGCATTCATTTTGGGCCATTTTAGGTCATTTTTTGTCCTTTTTACCTTTTTTTGCTGTGGTAATTTTGGACAATTTTTGGGTCATTTTTAGGACATTTTTCTGTCATTTTTTGCGCGTCATTTTCTGGGTCATTTTGGGCCATTTTTGCCCGGACCATTTTCGCGGTATTTTTTCTGCCATTGTTAAGGAATTTGGAAGTCATATTTTGGCATCTTTTTGCGGCCATTTTGAGGTTCATTTTTTTTGTTCTTTTAAACCATTTTTTGGGTTAATTTAGGCACAATTTTGCGGCTCATTTTTAGGATATTTTTCTGCCATTTTTTGGGTCATTTTTGGGTCATATTAAGGTCATTTTTGGGCGGCCATTTTTAGGCGATTTTTCTTGCAATTTTTAAGGTAATTTGGAGTCTTTTTGGGGCATTTTTGCCGGCCATTTTTTTGCTTTCATTTCTTAGGACATTTTTTTGGTAAATTTTGGCATTTTTTTTGGTCATTTTTGGGCCATTTTGAGGTCATTTTTTTTATATCCTTTTTAAACATTTTTTGGGTAATTTTAGCCTGACCAATTTTTGGGTCATTTTTAGGATATTTTTCCTGTCATTTTTTGGGTCATTTTTGGGTCATTTTTAGGGTCATTTTTTGGGTCATTTTTGTGTTCATTTTTTTGCATCTTTTTTGGGTAATTTTTTTTGGTGTTATTTTTTACATTTTAGGGTCTTTTTTTAGGTTCAATTTTTGATGCAATTTTTTGCGGACCATTTTATGGGCTCATTTGAGGTTCATTTTTTTGGTCCTTTTTTAGATTTTTTTGGGTAATTTTTGCGTACAATTTTTGCGCGCCATTTTTTAGGACATTTTTCTGTCATTTTTGGGTCATTTTTGGGTCATTTTTGGGTCATTTGCGGGTCATTTTTGGCGTCATTTTCTTGGGACCCATTTACCGGGTATTTTTTCTGCCATTTTTTAAGGTAATTTGGAGTCATATTTTGCATCATTTTTGGGCCATTTTTGAGGTCATTTTTTTGTTCTTTTATAAACCATTTTTTGGGTAATTTTTAGGACAATTTTTGGGCCATTTTTGGGCCATTTTTTGGGTCCATTTTTTGGGCCCATTTTGAGGTCATTTTTGGTCCTTTTTTTACATTTTTTTGCGGTATTTTAGGACAATTTTTGGGTCATTTTAGGACATTTTTCTGGGTCATTTTATTGGGCCAGTTTTGAGGTCATTTTTGTCCTTTTTTTACATTTTGGGGTAATTTTTAGACAATTTTTTGGTCATTTGGGTCATTTTCTGCTTCTTTCTTTTTGCCGTCATTTTTGGGTCATTTTTGGGCAGTTTGAGGTCATATTTTTGGTTCCTTTCTTTTTAAAACCTCTTTTGGGTAATTTGTAGAACAATTTTTGGGTCATTTTTAGGACTTTTTCTGTATTTATTGGGTCATTTTTGGGTCATTTTTGGCGTTCATTTTGGGGACCATTTTTCTGTCATTTTTTGGGTCATTTTTGGCCAATTTTTGGGTTCATTTTTGAGTCATTTGGGACCATTTTTGGCCGTCCATTTTGGACCATTTCTGTCATTTTTTTGCGGTCATTTTTGTGGCCAATTTTTAGGGTCTTTTGGGCCATTTTTGTCATTTTTTGAGTCATTTTTGGGACCCATTTTTGGGGTCATTTTTCTTGCCATTTTTAAGGTAATTTTGGAAAAGTCATTTTTGGGTCATTTTTGCGGCATTTGAGTTCATTTTCTTGGTCCTTTTTTTGCCTTTTTTTTTTAATTTTAGGACAATTTTTGGGTCATTTTGCCGGTCATTTTTGCGGTTCATTTTTTTGGTCATTTTGCTCATTTTTTGGGCCATATTGAGGTCATTTTTTGTCTTTTTTACATTTTTTTGGGGTAATATTTAGACAATTTTTTTGGGTCATTTTGGGTCATTTTGAGGCTTTTTTGGTCCTTTTTTTGCCTTTTTTTTTTATTTGGACAAATTTTGGGCGTCATTTTTTGGGTTCATTTTGCTTCATTTTTTGGGCAATTTTTTTGGCTTTTTTGTCATTTTTGGGCCATTTTGCGGGTCATTTTTTGGTCTTTTTGGCCTTTTGAAATTATTTCTGTCATTTTTGGTCATTTTTGCGGTCATTTTTGGGTCATTGTTCTGTCACTTTTTTTGGTCATTTTATTGGGTCGTTTTTGGGCCAGTTTGCGTCCTTTTTTGGTCCTTTTTTAAACATTTTTTGCGGGTTAATTTTAGGACAATTTTTGGCGTCATTTTTTTGATCATTTTTTTGAGCCATTGTTAGGACAATTTTGGGGTCATTTTCTGCCATTTTGGGGCCATTTTTTGGGTCATTTTTTTGTCATTTTTATTCCTTTTTTTTTGCCATTTTTTATTCCATTTTTGTGCCATTTTAATTCCTTTTTTTGCCATTTTTTATTCCATTTTTTCCCGAATTTTCCAGGAACTTCCGGGAGCACTCCCGGGGTAGTCGGTGATTGACTCCGGTGGCGCCAGGCCGAAGGCTTCAGCGAAATCCCCGCTTCCTCGTTTCAGCACCCACAGCCACACCTGGAGGTTTTGCGGGCAAAAAACCGAAATTTCTGGGGCAAAAACCGAAATTTTGGGGCAAAAAACCGAAATTTTGGATGGCAAAAACCGAAATTTTGGGGCAAAAATGAAAATTTTGAGGGCAAAAACCGAAATTTTGGCAAAAAAACCCAGAGGATCTGCCCCTCCCCCAAACCCCAAAATTTTGAATTTTTAAATTCCAAAAATTGAGAAATTTTGGACCTCCTCCCCCACCCCAAAATTTTGAATTTTTAACACAAAAAAAAGGAAAAATTTGGCTCCTCCCCCACCTCAAAATTTGAATGTTTTTACCTCAAAAAAAAAGAAATTTTGCCCCTCCCCCACCCCAAATTTTGATTTTTTAATTCCAAAAAAAGGAACAATTTTGGACTCCTCCCCCACCTCAAAATTGGGATTTTTTTAGCCCCTCCCCCACCCAAAATTTTAATTTTTTAATTTACCAAAAAGGAAAAATTTTGGCTCCTCCTCCTCCCCAAAATTGGATTTTTAGCCCCCTCCCCACCCCAAAATTTTGAATTCTTTTAATTCCAAAAAAGGGGAAAAATTTTGGCTCCTCCCCACCACCAAAATTTTGAATTTTAATTCCAAAAAAGGAAATTTTTTTGGCCCCTCCCCCACCCAAAATGTGGGGATTTTTTTAGCCCTCCCCCACCCCAAAAATTTGAATTTTAACAAAAAAAAGGAAAAAAAATTTGCCTCCCCCACCCCAAAATTTTGAATGTTTTAATTCCAAAAATGGGAAAAATTTTGGCTCCTCCCCCCACCAAAAATTTGCATTTTTAGTCCCCTCCCCCACCCAAAATTTTCGATTTTTTTAATTCCAAAAAAAGGGAAAATTTGTCTCCTCCCCCACTCCCAAAATTTTGAATTTTTTTTTAATTCCAAAAAAAGGGAAAATTTTGGCCCCTCCCCCCACCCCAAATTGGGGATTTTTTAGCCCCTCCCCACCCAAAATTTGAATTTTTTAATCCAAAAAAGGAAAATTTTGGCTCCTTCCCCCACCCTAAAATTTGCATTTTTAGCCCCTCCCCCAGCCAAAATTTTGATTTTTTTAAAATTCAAAAAAAGGGAAAAATTTTGCCCTCCCCCACCCAAAAATTGGGATTTTTTAAGCCCTCCCCCACCCCAAAATTTGAAATTTGGCCCCTCCCCCAAAATTTTGAATTTTTGGCCCTCCCCCCACCTCAAATTTGCATTTTAATCCCAAATTTGGGGGTTTTTCCTTCAAAATATCCGAGAATTCGGCCCCTCCCCCTCCCTCACCTCCGATTTTGCATTTTTTAGCTCCTCCCCCTCGTTCATTTTGCAATTATTTGGCCACACCATTACCTCCAAATTTGCATTTTTAAACCCCAAAATGTGAATTTGACCCCACCTCAAAATTTGAATTTTTGGCTCCTCCCCCTCCTCTAACCCCGCCCCTTCTCTGGCCACACCCATTTTTATGGCCTACGCCCATTTTCATTGGCCACGCCCCTTTTTTTCTTGGCCACGCCCCCTCCACCTGCAAGCCCGCGGGCTCTTCAGGTGCTTCAGCAGTCTGGGGGCGCGAGCACGACCCTGGGGGGCGGATCCAAAGCAACCAATGGGTGACCTCTGACCCCTGAGTTGGACCCTGCAGTGACCCCTGGGTGACCCCTGGGTGACCCCGCCCCTCCCCCACTCACGCTGCCGCCATCTTGCTGTGACGGGCTGTGCGGCCGGCCGCGGGGGCAGGGCGAAAATACGTCCTGGGAGAGGAAGGTGGGGAGGGGTCAGGAGGCCACGCCTCACAAACCTCTGCACCCGCCCCCCACACTCTTAAAAGCCACGCCCACTCTTGTTAAGCCCGCCCACACCTTTAAACCCAAGTCCCCGTCGCTTTAGCCCCGCCCCTTTTTGCTCTTGCGTCATTCCTTTAGGCCCCGCCCCACACCCTTTTAGCCAGCACCCCATTCCTTTAGCCACGCCGCCCCACTCCCTTAGCCACGACCCCCCCAGCTTTTTAGCCCCCTATCCAATCCCTTTGAGCCCCGCCCCTTTTGGTCTTGCCCCACCCACTTTAGCCCCTCCTCCATCTTAGCACCGCCCACACCAGGCCCCACCCCTCCCATTAAGCCCCGCCCCATCCCATTAGCCACGCCCCCACAGATTTACGCCTCTCCCATATTTAAGCCCCGCCCCATTTTGTTAGCTCCTCCTCACATTTAGCCCCGGCCCACTTCTTTTTAGCCCCTTTCCCCCTGCTCTAATTGCCCCGCTCCTCACTGCTTTGACCACGCCCCCTCTGTTTAGCCCCGCCCCTACATCATTCAGTTCGGCCTCCCAGCCCTTTAGCCCCGCCCCATTCCTTTACCCCGCCCCCTTTCCCGTTTAAACCCCGCCCGATTCTTTTAGCCCCGCCCCCTTCCTGTTAACCGCCGCCCAATTCTTATTAGCCCTGCCCCTTTTCCTGTAACCCCGCCCTATTCTGTTTAGGGCCCCGCCCCTTCCCATTACCCTGCTCCACTCCTTAGCCCCGCCCCTTCCGTTAACCCCGCCCCTTCCCGTTAACCCCGCCCTATTTCTTTTTAGCCCCGCCCCCTTTCCTTCTTCACCCCTCCCCCTTCCTTATTCCCAGCCTGCTTACCTTTAGCCCCGCCCACTCCCTTAGCCCCGCCTCTTCTTTCTTTAGCCCCGCCCCATTTTAAACCTCACCCAATCCCTTTAAGCCCCGCCTCCTACTCCTTTAGCCCCGCCCAATCCCTTTAGCCCCGCCCCATCCTCCCGCCTGCCCATTAAACCACGCCCCCATCTTTTAGCTCCACCCCCTTATTTAGCCCCGCCCACTCCATTAGCCCAATCCCTTGTAGCCCCGCCCCATTCTTATTTTTAGCCCCGCCCCCCTCCCTTTCACCCCGCCCCATTCTTTAGCCACGCCCCCATTTCCTTAGCCCTTCTCCTATCCCTTTTAGCCCCGCCCCCATCCTCCCCTCCTGCTAATTAAACCCGCCCCAATCCCGTGGCCCCGCCCCCTCGCTTTTAGGCCCCGCGCCCCTTCCTTTTTAAGCCCCGCCCACTCCCTTTCCCCAAACCCCCAATTCCGGTTTTTAACCCTTTTTTCGCCGGGTTTTTTTTTTGGGCGTTTTTGGGTAGAGGAGCGGACCTGACCCCCACCTTGAGCCCTCCCCCACATTTTGGGTTAAAATCCCCAAACATCTCCAAAAAATCCCTAAAAAATCGCCAAAAAATCACTAAAAAATCAGCAAAAAAAATCGCTAAAAAAAATCACCAAAAATTCCATTTTTAACCCGTTTTGCCGGGTTTTTTTTGGTTTTTGGGGTAGAGGCAGGGGCCTGACCCCACCTTGACCCTTCCCCCGACATTTTGGCGGTTAAAATCACCAAAAAATCGCAAAAAATCGCAAAAAAAAATCGCCAAAAAAATGCGCAAAAAAAAAATCACAAAAAAATCGCCCAAAAATTCCATTTTTAACCCTTTTTTTCGCAGGGTTTTTTTTGGGTTTTTTGGGTAGAGGAGGGGCCTGACCCCACCTTTGACGCTCCCCCACATTTTTGGCGTTAAAAAACCCAAAAAATCACCAAAAAATCCCTAAAAAATCCCAAAAATCACCCAAAAAATCACCAAAAAATCCGCAAAAAAAATCCCAAAATTCCATTTTTAACCCCATTTTTTCGTCGGGTTTTTTGGGGGTTTTTTGGGTAGAGGAGGGCCTGCACCCCAACCTGACCTTCTTCCACCATTTTGGTGTTAAAAAACCCCAAAAAATCACCAAAAATCCCTAAAAAAAATCGCCAAACAAAAATCACCAAAAAATCGCAAAAAAATCGCCAAAAAATTCCGTTTTAACCCTTTTTGGCCGGGTTTTTTTTGGGGTTTGGGATTACATAAGAGGAGGGACCTGACCTTCACCCTTGACCCTCTCACACCACAAAAACTTTGGCGTTAAAATCACCAAAAAATCCGTAAAAAACCCTTAAAAAATCGCACAAAAATCACACCCAAAAATCGCCAAAAATGCAAAAAAATCGCAAAAAAAGATCGCCAAAAATCCGGTTTATAACCCTTTTTTCGCCGGGTTTTTTTGGGTTTTGGAGCAGTAGCGGACCTGACCCCACCTTGAACCTTCCCCACTCCCAAATTTGCGTTAAAATCACCAAAAATGCTAAAAAAATCGCAAAAAAATCGCAAAAAAATCGCAAAAAAATCGCCAAATCCCTTAACCCTTTGTTCGCCGGGTTTTTTTGGGGTTTGGGTAGCATGAGGGGCCTGACCCCACCTTGACCATTCTTCCACATTTTGGCGTAAAAAAACCCCTAAAAATATCACCAAAAAATCACAAAAAATCCCTAAAAATCGCCCCAAAACTCGCAAAAAATCGCAAAAAAAAAATCGCCCAAAATTCCGTTTTTAACCCTTTTTTTCACCGGGTTTTTTTTGTCTTGAGGTGGGCGAGGGGCTCAGAACCAACTCCTCCCCTCGCCCACCCCCAGATTGGGTTTAAAAAATAAAAAGAAGTCCCCAAAAAATCGCAAAAAAATCACTAAAAAATCCCCCAAAAATAGCAAAAAATTCGCCAAAATTTCCATTTTAACCCTTTTTTCGCCGGCGTTTTTTTTGGGTTTTGGGTAGATGAAGGGGACTGACCCCACCTTGACCTTCTTCCACATTTGGTTAAAAACCCCAAAAAATCACCAAAAAATCCCCAAAAAAATCACCCAAAAATCACCCAAATAAAAATATCCCTAAAAAATCGCAAAAAAATTCACCAAAAATCCATTTTTAACCCTTTTTTTTCGCCGGGTTTTTTTTGTTTTTTTTCCCTTAATTCCTCACCGGTTGATGGATGGAGGGGCAGCGGAAGAGCAGCGGGCCTCGGGGCAGCGGCAGCAGCGGGCAGCAGCCCCAGTACTCAGAGCAGCAGCGTCAGCGCCGCCGCTCCAGCGAGAAGCAGAACGGCATCGAAGGGTGCTGGGAAGGGCAGGAAAAGGGTTAAAAAATAAAAAAAAAAAAAAAATCATGAGGATAAAATTAAAAAAAAAACCCGGCGTGAAAAATCGCCCAAAATTGCGCGTTTTAGATGCCAAAATTTGCCCCAAAATTTTTCCATTTTTTTAACCCAAAATTCCCCCAAAAATTTGCTTTTTTTTCTCACCCAAAATTTCCAGTTTTTCAACCCAAAATTCCCCCAAATTTGCGTTTTTTCTCACCAAAATTTCCAGTTTTTAACACCAAAATTCCCCCAAAATTCCATTTTTTAAACCCCAAAAATTCCCCAAAATTCCCCAAAATTTTCCGTTTTTAAACAAAAGGTCCACCCGAATTTGGCATTTTTCTCACCCAAAATCCCCCAAATTTCTATTTTTTAAACCCCCAAATTCCCCAAAAATTTCCATTTTTTAAAACCAAAATTTCTCTCCCCATGAATTTGCAGTTTTTTTCCCCTGTAAAATCCCATTTTTCCCCCAAATTGCCAACGTTCCCTTTTTTCTCCCAAAATTTCCCCAAATTTCCCACTATTTTGAAACCAAAAAATTCCCCCCAAAATTCCCAATTTTCCTCCCCAAATTTCCTTTTTTTCTTCCCCAACTTCCCAAATTCCCCCCAAATTTCCCTTTCCCCCCAAAATTCCCATTTTCCCCCAATTGCCCATGATTATGTTGATCCCCCATGATGTCATCAACCCAATCAATGACATCGCTCCTAATTGATGACATCACCTACGTTGATGACATCACCTCAAATTGGTGACGTCACCACCAAATAAATGATGTCACCCRGACATGACATRGCCCCCTYCTGATGACGTCKCCCCCAAATTGATGACGTCACTGCCAATCAATGACATCACCCCTACTGATGACGTCACGCCCAATCGATTATGTCGATCCCAATGACGTCACCCCCAATTCAATGACGTCACTCCCTGATCGATGACATCACTCCCTATCGATGACATCACCCCAATACATGACGTCATCCCTATTGATGACATCACTGCTCCCAATGACCTCAATCTCTGATCAATGACATCACCCCTCCTGATGACATCACCCCCAATCAATGACGTCATCCCCTCCTGATGACGTCAATCCCCAAACTATGACGTCATTGCCTATTAATGACCTCACCCCAATCAATGACATCACTCCTAATTAACGGCCTTAACCTACTGATGACGTCATTCTGAAATCGATGACATCACTGCCAATCCATGGCATTACTCCCTACCAATGACGTCACCCCAATATGTGACATCATTCCCCAAACGATGACGTCACCCCAATCGATGACATCACCGCCTACTGACATAAATCCCCAACCGGTGACATCACATCTGACCGATGACGTCATCCCCAATCGATGACGTCACCCCCTAACTATGACGTCACCCCATTGATGACCTCACCCCAATCAATGACATCACTCCTAATTAACGGCCTCACCCTACTGATGACATCATTCCGAAATCGATGACGTCACTGCCAATCCATGGCATTACTCCTACTGATGATGTCACCCCAATCTATGACATCATTCCCCAAACGATGACGTCACCCCAATCGATGACATCACCACCTACTGACATAAATCCCTAATCGATGACATCACATCTGCCTGATGACATCACCCCAATCGATGACATCATTCCCCAAACAATGACATCACCCCAATCGATGACATCACTGACATAAATCCCAATTGATGACATCACATCTGACCGATGACATCATCCCCAATCGATGACATCACTTCCTACTGACATAAATCCCCAATCGATGACATCACCGCCAATTGATGACGTCACCCCAATCGATGACATCACCGCCTACTGACATAAATACCCAATTGATGACATCACATCTGACCGATGACGTCATCCCCAATCGATGACATCACCCCCTGCCAACACCAATCCCCAACCAATGACGTCACATCTGACCGATGACGTCACCCCCGTCGATGCCGTGGCCCCGCCCCCGTTGCTGACGTCACGGTGACGTCACAGTCGCACGCCGGGAAGGTGGTGCTGCGCTCGTGGTACGAGAAGAACAAGCACATCTTCCCCGCCAGCCGCTGGGAGCCCTTCGACCCCGAGAAACGCTGGGACAAGTACACGGTGAGGGCCCCAAAAACGCCCCAATTCACCCCAAAAATAGCCCTAAAATAGCCTTAAATTATCCCAAAAATATCCCAAAAATATCCTTAAATTATCCCAAAAATATCCTTAAATTATCCCAAAAATATCCTTAAATTATCCTTAAATTATCCTTAAAATCACCCCAAAATAACCCCAAAATAATCCCCAAAATAACCTTAAATTATCCTTAAAATTACCCCAAAAATTTCCCCAAAATATCCCAAAATATCCTTAAAATCACCCCAAAATAACCCCCCAAATAATCCCAAAATATGCTTAAAATAGCCTTAAAATATCCCAAAAATATCCCTAAAATATCCCAAAATATCCCTAAAATATCCTTTAATTATCCTTAAATTATCCCCACAATAACCCCCCAAATAATCCCCAAAATAATCCCAAAGTATGCTTAAAATATCCCAAAAATATCCCAAAAAATATCCCAAAAATATCCCAAAAAATATCCCAAAAATATCCCCAAAATATCTAAAAAATATCCCAAAAATATCCCAAAAATATCCCAAAAATATCCTTAAATTATCTTTAAAATATCCCCAAAATAACCCCCAAAATAATCCCCAAAATGACTTTAAAATTCCCCTTGAGACCCCGAGAAACGCTGGGACAAGTACACGGTGAGGGACCCAAAAACGCCCCGATTCACCCCAAAATAACCCCCAAAATATCCCCAAAATATCCCTAAAATATCCCTAAAATAGCCTTAAATTATCCTTAAATTGTCCTTAAATTATCCTTTAAATATCCCCAAAATAATCCCAAAAATAACCTTAAAATTCCTCCTTCGACCCCGAGAAACGCTGGGACAAGTACACGGTGAGGGCCCCAAAAACACCCCGATTCACCCCAAAAATAGCCCAAAAACAGCCTTAAATTATCCTTAAATTGTCCTTAAATTATCCTTAAAATCACCCCAAAATAATCCCAAAATATCCCAAAATGTCTTTAAAATATCCCAAAAATATCCACAAAATATCCCAAAAATATCTTTAAATTATCCTTAAAATATCCCCCAAATAAGCCCCAAAATAATCCCCAAAATAATCCCAAAATATGCTTAAAATATCCTTAAAATCACCCCAAAAATATCCCAAAAATATCCACAAAAAATCCCAATAATATCCCCCAAAATATCCCTGAAATATCCTTAAAATAACCCCAAAATATCCTTAAAATATCCCAAAAATATCCTTAAATTATCCTTAAAATATCCCCAAAATAACCCCCAAAATATCCCCAAAATAATCCCAAAATATCCCAAAAATAACCTTAAATTATCCTTAAATTATTCCCAAAATAATTCCCCAAAAATGACCTTAAAATTCCCTCTGAGACCCCAAGAAACGCTGGGACAAGTACACGGTGGGAGACCCAAATATCCCTGAAATCACCCCAAAAATATCCCTAAAATATCCCCAAAAGAGCCCAAAAATATCCCTGAGATATCCCCAAAATATCCTTAAAATATCCTTAAGTTATCCTTAAATTATCCTTAAATTATCTTCAAAATAATCCCCAAAATAATCCCCAAAATAATCCCAAAATATCCCTAAAATATCCTCAGAATATCCCAAAAATATCCCAAAAATATCCACAAAATATCCCAAAAAAAATCTTTAAATTATCTTTAAATTATCCTTAAAATCACTCCAAAATAACCCCCAAAATAATCCCAAAATATCCTTAAAATATCCCCAAAATATCACCAAAATATCCCCAAAAATATCCTTAGATTATACTTAAAATCCCCCCAAATAACCCCCAAAATAATCCCCAAAATAATCCCAAAATATGCTTAAAATATGCTAAAAATATCCAAAAAAATATCCCAAAAATACCCACAAAATATCCCCAAAATATCCCCAAAATATCCTAAAAATATCCTTAAAATAACCCCAAAATATCCTTAAATTATCCTTAAATTATCCCCAAAATAACCCCCAAAATATCCCAAAAATGACCTTAAAATTCCCCCGAGACCCCGAGAAACGCTGGGACAAGTACACGGTGGGAGACCCAAAAACCACCCCAATTCACCCCAAAAATAGCCCTGAGATATTCTTAAATTATCCTGAAATTATCCCTAAATTATCCTTAAAATATCACCAAAATATCCCTAAAATATCCTTAAAATATCTCAAAAATATCCGCAAAATACCCCAAAAATACCTTTAAATTATCCCTAAATTATCCTTAAAATATCCCCCAAATAAGCCCCAAAATATCCCCATAATATCTATAAAATATCTTAAAAATATCACCAGAATATCCCCAAAATATCCACAAAATATCCCAAAAATATCTTTAAATTATCCTTAAAATATCCTTAAAATATCCTTAAAATATCCCCCAAATAAGCCCCAAAATATACCAAAAATATCCTTAAATTATCCCTAAATTATCCCAAAAATATCCTTAAATTATCCTTAAAATATCCCCAAAATAAGCCCCAAAATAACCCCAAAATATCCTTAAAATATCCCAAAAATATCCCAAAAATCACCCCAAAATATCCCAAAAATATCCTTAAATTATCCCCAAAATAACCCAAAATATCCTTAAAATATCCCAAAAATATCCACAAAATATCCCAAAAATATCTTTAAATTATCCTTAAAATATCCTTAAAATCACCCCAAAATAACCCCCAAAATAATCCCTAAAATATGCTTAAAATATCCCAAAAATATCACCAAAATATGCCCAAAATAGCCCCAAAATATCCTTAAATTATCCTTAAATTATCCTTAAAATATCCCCCAAATAAACCCCAAAATAACCCCCAAAATAATCCCAAAATATCCTTAAATTATCCCCCCAAAACCCCTCAAAATATCCCTAAA
>NDFG01000374.1:6386-18639 GCA_002167245.1 Sporophila hypoxantha
AGTGCTCCCAGTTTGGCCCAGTTCCCCCCTTATTCCTTCCCAGTATCCCTGCCCTGCTCTCTCCCAGTCCCTCCCAGTGCTCCCAGTTTGGCCCAATCCCTCCCAGTCTCTCCTGGCTCCCCTCAGCTCTTCCCAGTGCTCCCAGTTCCTCCCAGTCTGGCCCAGTTCCCCCCAGTGCTCCCAGTAACCCTGCCCTGCTCTCTCCCAGTCCCTCCCAGTTCCCGTTTCCCATTCCCACTTTCTCCCAGTCCATCCCAGTCGCTCCCAGTAACATTTTTAACCCAGTCCCAGTTTGACTCCCCCCGGCCCCCAGCTGCTGTCCCACTGCTCCCAGTTTAACCCTTCCCAGTCCCGGTTGCTGTCCCAGTGCTCCCAGTTTAACCCATTCCAGTCCCAGCTCCTGTCCCAGTTTGACCCTTCCCAGTGCTCCCAGTTTAACCAGTTTAACCCATTCCAGTCCCAGTTGCTGTCCCAGTTTAACCAGTTTAACCCTTCCCAGTCCCGGTTGCTGTCCCAGTATTCCCAGTTTAACCCATCCCAGTCCCAGTTTAACCCTTCCCAGTCCCTGGTACTGTCCCAGTTTAACCCTTCCAGTCCCAGTTGCTCTCCCAGTTTGACCCCAGCTGCTGTCCCAGTGCTCCCAGTTTGACCAGTTTAACCCATCCCAGTCCCAGTTTAACCCATTCCAGTCCCACTTGCTGTCCCAGTTTGACCCTTCCCAGTGCACCCAGTTTAACCCTTCCGGTCCCAGTTGCTCTCCCAGTGCTCCCAGTTTAACCCTTTCAGTCCCAGTGCTCCCAGTTTAACCCTTCCCAGTCCTGGTTGCTGTCCCAATGCTCCCAGTTTAACCAGTTTAACCCATCCCAGTCCCAGTTTAACCCTTTCAGTCCCAGTTGCTGTCCCAGTTTGACCCCAGTTACTGTCCCAGTGCTCCCAGTTTAACCCATCCCGCTCCCAGTGCTCCCAGTTTAACCCAGTATCTGTTTGTATGTTGGGTATTCAGTGCCTGTACAGATCACAGGGCTCTGGGAGCACCTGGAAACTGCAGTGACTGCCCAGGTGTGTAATGGGTGTGCCCAGGTGTGCCCAGGTGTGTAATGGGTGTGCCCAGGTGTGNGTAATGGGTGTGCCCAGGTGTGCCCAGGTGTGTAATGGGTGTGCCCAGGTGTGTAATGGGTGTGCCCAGGTGTGCCCAGGTGTGTCTGAGATGGCCCAGGTGTGCCCAGGTGTGTAATGGGTGTGCCCAGGTGTGTCCAGGTGTGTCTGAGATGGCCCAGGTGTGCCCAGGTGTGTAATGGGTGTGCCCAGGTGTGCCCAGGTGTGTCCCAGGTGTGTCTGAGATGTCCCAGGTGTGCCCTATGTACCCCCGAGGTGTGCCCAGGTGTACCCCCAGGTGTGCCCAGGTGTGTAACGGGTGTGCCCAGGTGTACCCCAGGTGTGTCCAGGTGTGTAATGGGTGTGCCCAGGTGTACCCCAGGTGTGTCTGAGATGTCCCAGGTGTGCCCTATGTACCCCCCAGGTGTGCCCAAGATGTCCCAGGTGTGTCTGAGATGGCCCAGGTGTGTAATGGGTGTGCCCAGGTGTGCCCATGGGTGTTCCCAGGTGTGTAATGGGTGTCCCCAGGTGTGCCCAGGTGTGTAACGGGTGTGCCCAGATGTCCCAGATGTGCCCAGGTGTGTCTGAGATGTCCCAGGTGTGCCCTATGTACCCCCCAGGTGTGCCCAAGATGTCCCAGGTGTGTCTGAGATGGCCCAGGTGTGCCCAGGTGTGTAATGGGTGTGCCCAGGTGTACCCCAGGTGTCCCCAGGTGTGTAATGGGTGTGCCCAGGTGTGTAATGGGTGCCCCCAGGTGTGTCCAAGTTGTCCCAGGTGTACCCCAGGTGTGCTGAGCTGTGTCCAGGTGTGCCCAGGTGTGTCTGAGATGTCCCAGGTGTGCCCTATGTACCCCCCAGGTGTGCCCAGGTGTGTTCCAGGTGTGCTCAGCTGTGCCCCAGGTGTGTCCAAGATGTCCCAGGTGTGTCCCAGGTGTGCCCAGGTGTGTAATGGGTGTGCCCAGGTGTGTCCGAGATGTCCCAGGCGTGTGTCATGTGTGTCTGAGATATCCCCTGTGTGTCTCAGGTGTGCCAGGTGTGTCCCAGGTGTGTAATGGGTGCCCCCAGGTGTGTCCCAGGTGTGTCCAGATGTCCCCAGGTGCATCCCAGGTGTTCCCTAGGTGTGTCCAGGTGTGTAATGGGTGTGCCCCAAGTGTGTCCAAGATGTCCCAGGTGTGTCCCAGGTGTATCCAGGTGTGTCCCCAGCTGTGCCCAGGTGTGTCTGAGATGTCCCAGGTGTGTAATGGGTGCCCCAGGTGTGTCCAGATGTCCCCAGCTGTGTCCCAGGTGTACTCTAGGTATGTCCAGGTGTGTAATGGGTGTGCCCAGGTGTGTCCCAGGTGTATCCAGATGTCCCCAGGTGTGTCCCAGGTGTGCCCTAGGTGTGTCCAGGTGTGTCATGGGTGCCCCCAGGTGTATCAGATGTCCCCAGGTGTGTAATGGGTGTGTCCCTGCTGTCCCCAGGTGTGTTCCAGGTGTGTCTGAGATGTCCCAGGTGTGTAATGGGTGTGCCCAGATGTCCCCAGGTGTCTGTCAGGTGTGTCCGAGGTGTCCCAGGTGTGTCTCAGGTGTCCCCAGGTGTGTTTGAGATGTCCCAGATGTGTCCCAGATGTGTCCCAGGTATACCCTAGGTGTGTCCAGGTGTCTAATGGGTGTGTCCAGGTGTATTTGAGATGTCTCAGGTGTGTCCCAAGTGTGTCCAAGATGTCCCAGGTGTGTCCCAGGTGTATCCAGGTGTCCCCAGCTGTGCCCAGGTGTGTCCCCAGGTGTGTCCCCAGGTGCCCCAGGTGTGTCCCAGGTGTGTCTGAGATGTCCCAGGTGTGTCCCCAGGTGTATCCAGGTGTCCCCAGGTGTCCCCAGGTGTGTCCCTCCCCTCCCCCACAGCCGTTCCCGTTTCTCTGGGTTTTTTTATCTCCAAATCTTTCCCACCAAAATTACAAAAATATCCCGGGGGGGGAGGGGAGCGGAGGAGGAGGGGCCAGCAGGTGACACGACAAGTGACACCGACAGGTGACAAGTGACAGTGACAGGCTCAGGATGGCCACCGGGGCCGGCCCAATTTTGGGGAGGGTCCCCAAAACGCCCTTTTTTTGGGGGGGGGAAGGGGAACACCGGTCCCTGTCCCTGGGGGGTTCCCCCAAAATTTTCGGGAGGTCCAAGAAATTGATGTGGGTGGGGAACCCAGGATGCTTGGAGGGGGTCCCCCAAAACATTTGGGGGGGTCCAAAAACTGAGGGGGAGGCCCAGATGGTTTGGGCGGGTCCCTGAAAGATTTTGGGGGGTCCCAGTGGTTTTAGGGCTCCCCATTCAGGAGGTGTCCCGGGGTTTTGGGGTCCCGGTGGTTTTTGGGGGTCCCGGGGTTTTGGGGTCCCCATTTGGGGTCCCAGCAGTTTTTGGGGGTCCCGGGGTTTTTTGGGGTCCCAGGGTTTTGGGGTCCCAGTGGTTTTTGGGGTGTCCCGGGGTTTTGGGGTCCCCATTTGGGGTCCCAGAGGTTTTTTGAGGTTTTGGGGTCCCAGCAGTTTTTGGGGTCCCCATTTGGGGTCCCGGTGGTTTTTGGGGTCCCTGGAGTTTTGGGGTCCCCATTCAGGGGATGTCCCGGGGTTTTGGGGGGTCCCGAGTTTTGGGGTCCCCATTTGGGGGTGTCCCAGGGTTTTGGGGTCCCAGTGGTTTTTGGGGTGTCCCAGGGTTTTTTGGGGTCCCGGGGTTTTTTTGGGGTCACAGTGGTGTTGGGATCCCAGTGATTTTGGGGTCCCGGGGTTTTGGGGTCCCAGCAGTTTTTGGGGGTCCCAAGGTTTTGGGGTCCCGGGGTTTTGGGGTCCCCATTTGGGAGCGTCCCAGGGTTTTGGGGGTCCCAGTGGTTTTGAGGTGTCCCAGGGTTTGGGGTCCCAGGGAGTTCTGTAGTGTCCTGCGGTTTTTGGGGTCCCCATTCAGGGGTGTCCCGGGGTTTTGGGGTCTCTGGGGTTTTGGGGTCCCCATTTGGGGGTGTCTCGGGGTTTTGGGGTCCCCATTCAGGGAGTGTCCCAGGTGGGTTTTGAGGTGTCCTGTGGTTTTGGGGTTCCCATTTGGGAGTATCTCGGGGTTTGGGGGTCCCAGTGGTTTTTGGGGTGTCCCACGGTTTTGGGGTACCCATCAGGAGGTGTCATGGGGTTTTGGGGTCCCCATTTAGGGGATGTCCTGGGGTTTTGGGGTCCCAGCGGTTTTTGGGGTCCCAGTGGTTTTGGGGTCCCACCCAGGTGGTTTTTGGGGTCCCGGGGTTTTGGGGTGTCCCAGCAGTTTTTGGGGGTCCCACTCAGCCGTTTTTGGGGTGTCCCAGCGGTTTTTGGGGTCCCAGCGGTTTTTGGGGGTCCCACTCAGGTGTTTTTGGGGGGTCCCAGCAGCTTTTGGGGTCCCACCCAGGTGTTTTGGGGCCCCGGGGTTTTGGGGTCCTGGGGTTTTGGGGTCCCGGGTTTTGGGGTCCCAGCAGTTTTTGGGGGTCCCACCCAGGCGGTTTTTGGGGGTCCCACCCGGGTGTTTTGGGGGTCCCAGGCGTTTTTGGGGGTCCCAGGTGTTTTTGGGGGTCCCACCCAGGTGTTTTGGGGTCCCGGGTTTTGGGGTCCCAGCAGTGTTTTGGGGGTCCCACCCAGGTGTTTTTGGGGTCCCACCCAGGCGGTTTTGGGGTCCCACCCGGGTGTTTTGGGGGGTCCCAGTGGTTTTTGGGGTCCCACCCGGGTGTTTTTGGGGTCCCACACGGGTGTTTTTGGGGTCCCAGTGGTTTTTGGGGTCCCAGCGGTTTTTGGGGTCCCAGCAGTGTTTTAGGGGTCCCACCCAGGCGGTTTGGGGGTCCCAGGTGTTTTTGGGGGTCCCAGCAGTGTTTGGGGTCCCACCCAGGTGTTTTTGGGGTCCCATTGGATTTTGGGGTCCCACCCAGGCGTTTTTGGGGTCCCACCCGGGTGTTTTTGGGGGTCCCACCCAGGCGGTTTGGGGGTCCCAGGTGTTTTTGGGGTCCCAGTGGTTTTTGGGGTCCCACCCAGGTGGTTTTTGGGGTCCCAGGCGTTTTTGGGGTCCCAGTGGTTTTTGGGGTCCCACCCAGGCGTTTTTGGGTCCCACCCAGGTGGTTTTGGGGGTCCCACCCGGGTGTTTTTGGGGTCCCATTGGATTTTGGGGCCCCACCCAGGTGTATTGGGGTCCCATTGGATTTTGGGGTCCCAGCAGTGTTTTGGGGTCCCACCCAGGTGTTTTTGGGGTCCCACCCGGGTGTTTTTGGGGGTCCCACCCGGGTGTTTTTGGGGGTCCCAGCAGTGTTTGGGGTCCCATTGGATTTTGGGGTCCCCCCCAGGTGTTTTTGGGGTCCCACCCGGGTGTTTGGGCCCCGTTTCGGGGCTCAGCAGCGGCCGGCCTTGGCGTCGCCGATGGCGCCCCAGACGTCGAACACGAACTCGTCGGGGAAGGCGAAGTCGCCGAGCTGCGCGTCCAGAGCCTCGGCCAGCGCGTCGGGGTCCCGCGCGTCGCGGCCCAGCTCCACCATGGTGGCGGCTGTGGGACATGGGGGACATTGGGGACATTGGGGATACATTGGGGTCCCGGGCATTGCGGCCCAGCTCCACCATGGTGGCGGCTGTGGGACATGGGGGACATTGGGGACACCATCAGGGACATTGAGGGGACATTGGGGACATTGTCAGGGACATTGGGGACACCATCAGGGACATTGGGGACATTGGGGACACATCGGGGCAGCGGGCGTCGCGGCCCAGCTCCACCATGGTGGCCGCTGTGGGACAGTGGGGACATTGTCAGGGACATTGGGGACATTGAGGGGACACTGGGGACATTGGGGACATTGTCAGGGACACAGTCAGGGACATTGGGGACATCGGGGACACATTGGGGCAGCGCGCGTCGTGGCCCAGCTCCACCATGGTGGCGGCTGTGGGACATCGGGGACATCGAGGGGACATTGGGGACACCATCAGGGACAGTGGGGACATTGTCAGGGACATTGGGGACAGTGGGGACACATCGGGGTCCCGGGCGTCGCGGCCCAGCTCCACCATGGTGGCGGCTGCGGGGACATCGGGGACATTGTCAGGGACACTGGGGACACTGGGGACACGGTCAGGGACATTGGGGACATTTGGGACATTGTCAGGGACACGGTCAGGGACACTGCGGACACATTGGGGCACCGCACGTCGCGGCCCAGCTCCACCATGGTGGCGGCTGTGGGGACATCAAGGACATCGGGGACATTGGGGACATTGAGGGGACATTGGGGACACTGGGGACACATTGGGGTCATGGGCGTCACGGCCCAGCTCCACCATGGTGGCGGCTGTGGGGATATTGGGGACATTGAGGGGACATTGGGGACATCAGGGATATTGGGGACATTGGGGACATGTCGGGGTCCCGGGCATCGCGGCCCAGCTCCACCATGGTGGCGGATGCGGGACAGTGGGGACATTGAGGGGACATTGTCAGGGACATTGGGGACACATCGGGGCAGCGCGCGTCGTGGCCCAGCTCCACCATGGTGGCGGCTGTGGGACAGGGGGGACATTGTCAGGGACACGGTCAGGGACATTGGAGACATTGGGGACATCGGGGACACGTCGGGGTCACGGGCGTCACGGCCCAGCTCCACCATGGTGGCGGCTGTGGGACATTGGGGACATTGTCAGGGACATTGAGGACATTGAGGGGACATTGGGGACATTGGGGACATCGGGGACATTGGGGACATTGGGGACACTGGGGACATTGGGGACATTGTCAGGGACACGGTCAGGGACATTGGGGACATCGGGGCACTGGGCGTCGCGGCCCAGCTCCACCATGGTGGCCGCTGTGGGGACATCAGGGACATTGAGGGGACATTGGGGTCCCGGGCGTCGCGGCCCAGCTCCACCAATGGTGGCCGCTGTGGGGACATCGGGGACATTGAGGGGACATTGGGGACATCAGGGATATTGGGGACATGTCGGGGTCCCGGGCATCGCGGCCCAGCTCCACCATGGTGGCGGCTGTGGGGACATTGAGGGGACATTGGGGACACTGGGGACATTGGGGACACACTGGGACACTGTCAGGGACACTGGGGACACATTGGGGCACCGCGCGTCGCGGCCCAGCTCCACCATGGTGGCGGCTGTGGGACAGTGGGACATTGAGGGGACACTGGGGACATTGGGGACATTGGGGACAGCGTCAGGGACATTGGGGACATGTCGGGGTCCCGGGCATCGCGGCCCAGCTCCACCATGGTGGCCGCTGTGGGACAGTGGGGACATTGGGGACACCATCAGGGACATTGGGGACATTGAGGGGACTTTGGGGACATCAGGGACATTGGGGACAGTGGGGACACTCTCAGGGACATTGGGGACACATCAGGGTCCTGTGCATCGCGGCCCAGCTCCACCATGGTGGCGGCTGCAGGGACACTGGGGACATCGGGGACATCGGGGACACGTCGGGGTCCCGGACGTCGCGGCCCAGCTCCACCATGGTGGCCGCTGTGGGGACATTGGGGACACCATCAGGGACATTTGGGACACGTTGGGGTCATGGGCATCACGGCCCAGCTCCACCATGGTGGCGGCTGTGGGGACATCGGGGACATCAGGGACATAGAGGGGACATTGGGGACATTGTCAGGGACATTGGGGACACTGGGGATACATTGGGGTCATGGGCGTCACGGCCCAGCTCCACCATGGTGGCCGCTGTGGGACAGTGGGGACATTGGGGACACCCTCAGGGACATTGGGGACATTGTCAGGGACATCGGGGACATTGAGGGGACATTGGGGTCATGGGGGACACCATCAGGGACACTGGGGACATTGGGGGACACTGGGGGACATCGGGGACAGGGACAGCGTGGTCAGAGACTGGGGACAGTCCAGGGGTCCTGGGGGGTTCCCCAGGATTTTGGGGGGCTCACCCAGCTCGCTGTCCCCAGCAGAGCCTGGGGCAGTTTGGGGTGATCCTGGGGGGTTTTTTGGGGGTTCCCCCAGGATTTGGGGGTTCAGGATTTTGGGGTCCCAGATTTTGGGGTCCCCCAGGATTTTGGGGAGCTCCCCCAGCTCGCTGTCCCCAGCACAGCCCGGGGGTCTGGGGGGATTGGGGCAGTTTTGGGGAGTTTGGGGTGATCCTGGGGGGTCTTTTTGGGGTTCCCCCAGGATTTTGGGGTCTCAGATTTTGGGGTCCCGGATTTTGGGGCTCCCCAGGATTTTGGGGGGCTCCCCCAGCTCGCTGTCCCCAGCACAGCCCAGGGGTTTGGGGAGATCCTGGGGGTTTTTTTGGGGGTTCCCCCAGGATTTTGGGGTCCCTCAGGATTTTAGGGCTCCCCAGGATTTTGGGGTCTCAGATTTTGGGGTCCTGGATTTTGGGGTCCCTCAGGATTTTGGGGTCTCAGATTTTGGGGCTCCCCAGGATTTTGGGGCTCCCCCAGGATTTTGGGGTCTCAGATTTTGGGGTCCAGGATTTCGGGGTCCCCAGGATTTCGGGGGGCTCACCCAGCTCGCTGTCCCGGATGCCCATGGAGCTCTCCAGCACAGCCCAGGGGGTTTGGGGTGATCGGGGCAGTTTGGGGTGATCCTGGGGGGTTTTTGGGGGGTTCCCCCAGGATTTTGGGGTTCCCCAGGATTTTGGGGTCCCCGGGATTTCGGGGGGCTCACCCAGCTCGCTGTCCCGGATGCCCATGGAGCCCAGGGGGGTTTGGGGTGATCCTGGAGGGTTTTTTGGGGTTCCCCAGGATTTTGGGGTTCCCCCAGGATTTGGGGCTCCCCAAGACTTTGGGGTTCAGGATTTCGGGGCTCCCCAGGATTTCGGGGGGCTCACCCAGCTCGCTGTCCCAGATGCCCATGGAGCTCTCCAGCACAGCCCGGGGGGTTTGGGGTGATTGGGGCAGTTTTGGGGTGATCCTGGGGGGTTTTTTGGGGGTTCCCTCAGGATTTTGGGGTCCCCCAGGATTTTGGGGTTCCCCAGGATTTCGGGGCTCCCCAGGATTTTGGGGCTCCTGAGGATTTCGGGGGGCTCCCCCAGCTCGCTGTCCCGGATGCCCATGGAGCCCAGGGGGGTTTGGGGTGATCGGGGCAGTTTGGGGGGATCCTGGGGGGTTTTCTGGGGTTCCCCAGGATTTTGGGGTTCCCCAGGATTTTGGGGTTCCCCCAGGATTTTGGGGTTCCCCTGGATTTTGGGGTCTCAGATTTCGGGGTCCCCAGGATTTCGGGGGGCTCACCCAGCTCACTGTCCCGGATGCCCATGGAGCCCAGGGGGTTTGGGGTGATCGGGGCAGTTTGGGGTGATCCTGGGGGGTTTTTGGGGTTCCCCCAGGATTTTGGGGTTCCCCAGGATTTCGGGGCTCCCCAGGATTTTGGGGTCCCCGGGATTTCGGGGGGCTCCCCCAGCTCGCTGTCCCGGATGCCCATGGAGCTCTCCAGCAGAGCCCGGGGGGTTTGGGGGGATCGGGGCAGTTTGGGCAGTTTGGGGCGATCCTGGGGGTTTTTTTGGGGGTTCCCCCAGGATTTTGGGGTTCCCCTGGATTTTGGGGTCTCAGATTTCGGGGTCCCCGGGATTTCGGGGGGCTCACCCAGCTCGCTGTCCCGGATGCCCATGTAGCTCTCCAGCAGATCGTCCACCTTGGCCACCGCGCGCTCCTCGAACGCCGACGGCTGCGGGGAGGCGGGAATTTGGGGGATTTTGGGGGTCCCGAGGGGATTTTGGGGGATCCCTGGGGGTCCCCAAGGGGATTTTGGGGGATTTTGAGGGATCCCCAAGGGATTTTGGGGGGTCCCAGGGGATTCTGAGGGGTCCCTGAGGGTCCCAAGGGGATTTTGGGGATCCTGAGGGGATTTTGGGGGATCCCTGGGGGTCCCAAGGGGATTTTGGGGGGTCCCGAGGGGATTTTGGGGGTCCCAAGGGGATTTTGGGGGGTCCCCGAGGGTCCCAATGGGATTTTCGGGGTCCCCACGGTGATTTTTGGGGGTCCCTGAGGGATTTTGGGGCACCCCCAGGGGATTTTGGGGTCCCCAGGACATTTTGGGATTGCATGGGATATTTTGGGGTCCCCAGTGGATATTTTGGGGGTTCCCAGGCTGTTTTTGAGGTCTCTAGGGGATGTTTTGGGGTGTCCCAGGGATATTTAGGGGTACCCAGGCTGTTTTAGGGTCCCCAGAGGATGTTTTGGGGTCCCCAGGGGAAATTTTGGGGTCCCCAGTGGATATTTGGGGGTTCCCAGGCTGTTTTTGGGCTCTCTAGGGGATATTTTGGGGCATTTTTGGGCTGTTTTGGGGCCATACCTGCCCCTGCAGTGTGGCCAGTTTTGGGGTCTCGAGGGGACGTTTTGGGGTGTCCCAGGGATATTTAGGGGTCCCCAGGCTGTTTTGGGGTCCCCAGAGGATGTTTTGGGGTTCCTATAGATATTTTGGGGTTTCTAGGGGATTTTTGGGGTGTTTTTTGGGGTGATTTGGGCCGTTTTTGGGGTGTTTTGGGTCCCTACCTGCTCCTGCAGCGTGGCCTGTTCTGGGGGTGTTTTTTGGGTGATTTTGGGTGGTTTTGGGGTGTTTTTTGGGTGATTTTGGGGTGTTTTGGGAGTGTTTTGGGGTATTTTTGGTCCCTACCTGCTCCTGCAGCGTGGCCCGTTCTGGGGTGTTTTTGGGGAGTTTTTGGGGTGTTTTGGGAGTGTTTTGGGGGTGATTTTGGGGTGTTTTTGTGCCAATTTTTGTCCCTACCTGCTCCTGCAGCGTGGCCTGTTCTGGGGGTGTTTTTTGGGGTGTTTTTGGGGTGATTTTGGGGTGATTTTGGGCCGTTTTTGGGGTGTTTTTGGTCCCTACCTGCTCCTGCAGCATGGCCTGTTCTGGGGGTGTTTTTGGGGTGTTCTGGGGGTGTTTTTGGGGTGTTTTGGGCTGTTTTTGGGGTGTTTTTGTACCGATTTTTGTCCCTACCTGCTCCTGCAGCATGGCCCGTTTTGGGGTGGTTTTGGGGTGTTTTTTGGGGTGTTTTGGGGGTGTTTTTTGGGTCATTTTTATGCCGATTTTTTCCCTATGTGCTCCTGCAGCATGGCCCGTTTTGGGGTGTTTTTGGGCCATTTTTGTGCCGTTTTTGGCCCCTACCTGCTCCTGCAGCGTGGCCTGTTCTGGGAGTGGTTTGGGGGTGGTTTTGGGGTGTTTTTTGGGTCATTTTGTGCCGATTTTTGTCCCTACCTGCTCCTGCAGCGTGATCTGTTCTTGGGGTGTTTTTGAGGTGTTTTTTGGGTGTTTTGAGGTGTTTTGGGGGTGTTTTTTGGGTCATTTTTATGCCGATTTTTTCCCTATGTTTTTCCCATGTTTTTCCCATGCTCCTGCAGCGTGGCCTGTTCTGGGGCTGTTTTTGGGGTATTTTTGTGCCGATTTTTGTCCCTACCTGCTCCTGCAGCGTGGCCTGTTCTGGGGGTGTTTTTGGGGTGTTTTTTGGGTGTTTTTGGGGTGTTTTTTGGGTGATTTTGGGCTGGTTTTGGGCTGTTTTTGGTCCCTACCTGCTCCTGCAGCGTGGCCTGTTCTGGGGGTGTTTTTGGGGTGATTTTGGGGTGATTTGGGCCGTTTTTGGGGTGTTTTGGGTCCCTACCTGCTCCTGCAGCGTGGCCTGTTCTGGGGGTGTTTTTGGGCCGTTTTTGGGGTGTTTTTTGGGGTGATTTTGGGCCGTTTTTGGTCCCTACCTGCTCCTGCAGCGTGGCCTGTTCTGGGGGTGGTTTGGGGGTGTTTTGGGGTGTTTTTGGGCCGTTTTTGGGGTGTTTTTTCGGTGATTTTGTGCCGTTTTTGGTCCCTACCTGCTCCTGCAGCGTGGCCTGTAGTCTGGGGGTGTTTTGGGGTGTTTTTTGGGGTGATTTTTGGGGTGTTTTGGGTCCCTACCTGCTCCTGCAGCGTGGCCTGTTCTGGGGGTGGTTTTGGGTGTTTTTGGGGTGTTTTTGGGGTGATTTTTGGGCCGTTTTGGGTGCCTACCTGCTCCTGCAGCGTGGCCTGTTCTGGAGTGTTTTTGGGCCGTTTTTGGGGTGTTTTTGGGGTGATTTGGGCCGTTTTTGGTCCCTACCTGCTCCTGCAGCGTGGCCTGTTCTGGGGGTGTTTTTGGGGTGTTTTTTGGGTGATTTGGGCCGTTTTTGGTCCCTACCTGCTCCTGCAGCGTGGCCTGTTCTGGGGGTGGTT
>NDFG01000374.1:59275-73604 GCA_002167245.1 Sporophila hypoxantha
CAGTGACACACAGTGACACACACAGTGACACACACAGTGACACACAGGTGACAGTGACACACCTGCAGCTCCCGGATGGTGCTCTGCGCCCGCCTCAGGCTCTCGGTGGCCGAGCTGCAGCGCTGGCAGCGGGGCAGTGACACACAGTGACACACAGTGACACAGGTGATACAATGGCTGACACAGGTGACACACAGGTGACACAGAGGTGACAATGACACACAGTGACACACCTGCAGCTCCCGGATGGTGCTCTGCGCCCGCCTCAGGCTCTCGGTGGCCGAGCTGCAGCGCTGCCTCACCAGCGCCAGCTCCCGCCGGATGACGTCGTTCTCCTCGGCCTCCTGCGCCCGCGTCACCTGGCCCTGGGGACAGCGGGGACAGTGGGGACATTGGGGACATCTTGGGGACAGTGACACCTCCTGCGCCCGCGTCACCTGGCCCTGGGGACAATGGGGACATTGGGGACACCTTGGGGACATTGGGGACATTGGGGACACTGTCACCTGGCCCTGGGGACACCGGGGACAGAGGGGACACCTTGGGGACACTGACACCTGGCCCTGGGGACAATGGGGACACCTTGGGGACATCAGGGACAGTGACACCTCCTGCGCCCGCGTCACCTGGCCCTGGGGACAATGGGGACATTGGGGACACCTTGGGGACACCTTGGGGACATTGGGGACACTGACACCTCCTGTGCCCGCGTCACCTGGCCCTGGGGACATTGGGGACATCGGGGACATTGGGGACACTGGGGACACCGGGGACACCTAGGGGACGCTGGGGACATTGGGGACATCGGGGACATCTTGGGGACATTGGGGACACTGATACCTCCTGTGCCTGTGTCACCTGGCCCTGGGGACATTGGGGACATTGGGGACAGTGGGGACACTGACACCTGGCCCTGGGGACAGTGGGGACACCTTGGGGACACTGACACCTCCTGCACCCATGTCACCTGGCCCTGGGGACACCGGGGACATTGGGGACAGTGGGGACACTGGGGACACTGACACCTCCTGTGCCCGCATCACCTGGCCCTGGGGACAGTGGGGACATTGGGGACATTGGGGACATCAGGCACACCTTGGGGACATTTGGGACACTGACACCTCCTGTGCCTGTGTCACCTCGCCCTGGAGACAGTGGGGACATTGGGGACACCTTGGGGACACTGTCACCTGGCCCTGGGGACAGTGGGGACATCAGGGACAGTGTCACATCCTGTGCCCACGTCACCTGGCCCTGGGGACATTGGAGATGTTGGGGACACTGGGGACAGTGTGGACACTGGGGACACCTTGGGTACATTGTCACCTCCTGCCCCGAGGGCAGAGCCAGCGCGGCTGTGGTGGCACTGGGGGGACAGTGAGGGACACTGGGGACAGGGAGGTGACAATGGGGACACAGAGGTGCCACCAGCCCAGGGAGGTGACACTGGGGACAGGGAGGTGACACTGGAGATGCCACCAGCCCCATGGGGACCTCCAGGGCCCTTTGTCCCCTCCCCTCCCTCATCCCAAATTCCACCCAAACTCCTCCGATCGCTGCTTTCCACCCCAAATCCCAAAATTCCCCAAAATTCCCACCCCCAAAACCCCCCAAATTCCTCAAAATTCACCAGAATTCCCCCCAAAATTCCCAAAATTCCCCCAAATTCCATCCAAAATTCCCGCAAAATCCCCCCAAAAATCCTCCAAATCCCCCCGGAATTCCCCAAAACTTCCACCCTCCAAATTTCTCCAAAATTCCTCAAAAATTCCCCAAAATTTCCACCCCAAAAATTCTCCTGAAATCCACCAACATCCCCCCCCAAATTCCCCAAAATTTCATCAAAATTCACCATAATTCTCCCAAAATTCCCCCAAAAATTCCCCCAAATCCCTCCTAGATTTCCGTAAAATTCCGCAAAATTCCCACCCAAAAATTCCTCAAATTATCCCAAAATCCCCAAAATTTCCCCCAAAGTCCCTCCAAACCAGAATTCCCCCAAAAATTCCCAAAATTCCCCCGATTTTCCCAAAATTTCCCCAAAAGTTCCCATAATTCCCCCAAAATTTCTCACAATCCCCCCAAATTCCCAAAAAAATCCCCAAAAATTCACCAGAATTCCTCAAAAATTCCCTAAAATCCCCCAAATCCCCCCCCAGGATGTGCAGGAGCCTCCGGAGAAGCAGAAAAAAAAGGTGGAAAAAAAAAGCAGAAAAAAGGAAAATCCCCCCAAAAGTGGGGCTGGGGGAGGGGAGGGAGGAAAATGGGGAAAATTGGGGAAAATAAATCAGGGAAATCGGGAAAAAATCGGGGGAATTGGGGGAAAAAATTGGGAAAATCAGGGAAAGCGGGAAATTGGGGAAATAAATCAGGAAAATCAGAGAGGAAAATTGGGAAAATAAATCGGGAAAATCGGGAAAACAAATTGGGAAAATGGGGAATAAAATCGGGAAAATTGATTGGGAAAATAAAAAAAATATCAGGGAAAATATCAGGAAAATCAATCAGGAAAATCAAGGAAGAAAATTGGGAAAATTGGGGGAAAAAATCAGGAAAATAAATCAGGAAAATTCTGGGGAAATCGGGGAAAATTGGGGAAAATAAATCAGGGAAATTGGGAAAAAATCGGGGGAATTGGGGGGAAAGTTGGGAAAATCAGGGAAACTGGGAAAATAAATCGGGAAAATCTGGAAAACAAATCGGGAAAATGGGGAATAAAATCGGGAAAATCAATTGGGAAAATGAAGAAAATATCAGGAAAATCAATTGGGAAAATCAAGGAAGAAATTTGGGAGAATTGGGGGAAAAAATCAGGAAAATAAATCGGGAAAATACTGGGGAAATCGGGGGGAAAACTGGGAAAAAAACCCAGGGAAAAAATGGGGAAAAAATCGGGAAAATCGGGGGGAAAGAGGGAAAATTGGGGGAAAAATAGGGAAAATAAATCAGGAAAATAAATTGGGAAAATTGGGAACAAATGGGATAATCAATTGTGAAAATCAGGAAAAAAATCAGGGAAATCGGGAAAATCAATTGGGAAAATTGGGAAAATTGGAGAAATATCAGGAAAGTATCAGGGAAATATTGGGAAAATTGGGGAAATATCAGGAAAATATTGGGATTATTGGGGAAATATTGGGAAAATCTCAGGAGAATATCAGGAAAATATCGGGAAAATATTGGGAAGGTATTGGGAATATTGGGAAAATATCGGGAAAATCTTGGGAAAATCGGGACAATATTGGGAATACTGGGAAAATATCGGGGGAATATTGGGAAAAAAAATGGGGAAAATATTGGGGGAATATCAGGAAAATCTCGGGGAAATATCAGGGAAATTATCAGGAAAGTATTGGGAAAATATCGGGATTATTGGGGAAATCTCAGGAAAGCATCGGGATTATTGGGGAAATATTTGGATTATCAGGGAAATCTCAGGAAAATCTCGGGAAAATCAGGATTATATCGGGATTATATCAGGAAAGCATTGGGAGAATTGGGGAAAAAATCCTGAAAATATTGGGAAAGTATTGGAAAATATCGAGAGAATATCGGGAAAATATTGGGAATATTGGGAATATATTGGGAAAATATCGGGATTATTGGGAAAATATTGGGAATATTGGGAAAATATTGGGAAAATATTTGGATTATTGGGAAAATATCAGGAATAGAGGGAAAATAGGGAAAGTATTGGGGAACATATTGGGAAAATTTTGGGAAAGTATCGGGAAAACCTTGGGAATATCGGGAAAATTGGGAAAATATCAGGGAAATATCAGGGAAATAAATCGGGAAAATTGAGGGAATTGGGAAAATCGGGGAAATTGGGGGGAAAAAATTTGGGAAAATCAATCGGGAAATGGGGAAAATCTCAGGAAAATGGGGAAAATCTCAGGCAAATGGGGAAATCTCGGGATTATCGCGACAGTCGGGCAGTACCTGGATGAGGCGATCGGCCAGGGCCGCGCTCTCCTGGGGGAGGGGACAGAGACAGAGCCGGGTCAGGGCGGCGACAGTGACAGATCAGCGACAGAGACAGTGACAGCGACAGAGACAGAGCCGGGTCAGGGCGGCGACAGTGACAGCGAAGTGACAGTGATCAGAGAGGAGACAGAGACAGAGCCGGGTCAGGGCGGCGACAGAGGCAGTGACAGTGACAGTGACAGCGACAGCGACAGAGACAGAGCCGGGTCAGGGCGGCGACAGAGGCAGTGACAGTGACAGTGACAGTGACAGAGACAGAGCCGGGTCAGGGCGGCGACAGCGACAGCGACAGTGACAGTGACAGTGACAGTGACAGAGAGAGACAGAGACAGAGCCGGGTCAGGGCGGCGACAGTGACAGATCGGCGACAGAGACAGAGACAGTGACAGTGACAGATCGGCGACAGTGACAGTAACAGTGACAGTGACAGAGCCGGGTCAGGGCGGCGACAGAGCCAGCGACAGAGCCAGATCAGCGACAGTGACAGAGCCAGAGAGAGACAGAGACAGAGCCGGGTCAGGGCGGCGACAGTGACAGCGACAGAGGCAGATCGGCGACAGTGACAGTGACAGTGACAGCGACAGTGACAGTGACAGCGACAGTGACAGTGACAGCGACAGCGACAGAGGCAGATCGGCGACAGCGGTGACAGAGCCGAGACAGAGACAGAGCCAGGACAGCGACAGAGACAGAGCCAGAGCCGGGGCAGGACAGCGACAGAGGCAGATCGGCGACAGCAGTGACAGTGACAGAGCCGGGACAGAGACAGAGCCGGGGCAGCAACAGAGCCAGATCGGTGACAGTGACAGTGCCAGCGACAGAGCCGAGTCAGGACAGCGACAGCGACAGAGCCAGGGCAGCAGTGGCAGCGGCAGCCCGAGCCCGCCCCGACATTCCCGGCATTCCCCAATTCCCGAATTCCCGAGGATTTGGGGGTTTTTAGGTGGAAAATGAGGGGTTTGGGATGGAAAATGGGATTTTGTTTTTGGTCCTTAATGGGGGGAATTTGGCCCAAAATGGGATTTTTTGGGGTCTAAATGGGGGGATTTGGGCTCAGAATGGGGGGTTGGGCCCTAAAGGAGGGATTTGGGTTTTGGGTTCCATGCAGTGTTTTGGGATTTTGGGGTTCCATGCAGTGCTTTGGGTTTGGTTTTGGGGTTTTTTTTTGGAGTATTTTGGATTTTTTTGAGGGGTTTTATGGGCTCCATGCAGTGCCTTGGGGTGTTTTGGGTGTTTTTTTTGTTTGTTTTTGGGGTTCCATGTGGTGTTTTAGGGTTTTTTTTGGGGTTCCATGCAGTGGTTTGGGTTTGGTTTTGGATTTTTTTTTGGGGTTCCATGTGCTGTTTTAGGGTTTGGTTTTTTTTGAGTTCCATGCAGTGGTTCGGGTTTGGTTTTGGGGTTTTTTTTTGGGGTTCCATGCAGTGGTTCGGGTTTGGTTTTGGGTTTTTTTTGGGGTTCCATGTGGTGTTTTAGGGGTTTTTTTTGGGGGGGTTTTGGGGGAGGTTTTTTTGGGGTCCTCACCTTCTCCAGGGTCTCGATGCGCTGCTTGAGCAGGCGATTCTCAGAGCGGAGCCGCTGAGGGGACAGAGGGGACACAGAGGGGACAGGGAGGGGACAGGGAGGGGACAGGGAGGGGACAGATGGGACAGCGAGGGGACAGAGGGAACAGGGAGGGGACAGAGAGGGGACAATGAGTGGTGATCCAGGTGTCCCCATGTCCCCCAAGTGTCCCCCAGGTGTCCCCAGGTGTGCCCAGCTGTCCCCAAGTGTCCCCAGGGATATCCCCAGGTGTCCCTGCAGTGTCCCTGCAGTGTCCCCAGGTGTGTTCAGATGTCCCCAGGTGTCCCTGCAGTGTCCCTGCAGTGTCCCCAGGTGTGTTCAGCTGTCCCCAGGTGTGTTCAGATGTCCCAGGTGTCCCCAGGTGTCCCTGCAGTGTCCCCAGGTGTGTTCAGATGTCCCCAGGTGTCCCTGCCGTGTCCCCAGGTGTGCCCAGCTGTCCCCAGGGATATCACCAGGTGTCCCTGCAGTGTCCCTGCCGTGTCCCCAGGTGTGTTCAGATGTCCCCATGTGTCCCCAGGTGTCCCCAGCTGTGTCACCTTGATCTCGATCTGCTCCTCCATCTCTTTGCTCTTGAGGGCGGCGTATTCCTTCTCCAGCCTGGGGACACACGGACAGCTGGGGACAGCTGGGGACAGGGACAGAGGGACAGGGACAGGGGACACACGGACAGCTGGGGACAGCTGGGGACAGCTGGGGACAGGGACAGGGACAGGGACAGGGACAGAGGGACAGCTGGGGACAGGGATGGAGACAGGAACAGGGACAGAGGGGACAGAAGGACAGGTATAGGGACAGGGAATGGGACAGAGGGACAGGGACAGAGGGAACACAGGGACAGGGTGAGAGGGGGCACAGGGACAGGGTGAGAGGGGGCACAGGGACACAGGGGACAAGGACACAGGGACAGAGGGGGCACAGGGACAGGGTCAGAGGGGACAGGGACAGCTGGGGACAGGGACAGAGGTGACACAGGGACAGGGTCAGAGGGGGCACAGGGACACAGGGGACAAGGACACAGGGACAGGGATGGGGACAGGGACAGGGTGGGGACATGGACACAGGGACAGGGACAGAGGGGACAACATGGGGACAGGGACAGAGGGACAGGGACACGGGACAGAGGGACAGGGACAGCTGGGGACAGGGACAGCTGGGGACAGGGACAGAAGGGACAGGGATGGGGACAGGAACAGGGACAGAGGGGACAGAAGGACAGGTATAGGGACAGGGAATGGGACAGAGGGACAGGGACACAGGGAACACAGGGACAGGGTGAGAGGGGGCACAGGGACACAGGGGACAAGGACAAAGGGACAGAGGGGACACGGGGACACAGGAGACAAGGACACAGGGACAGGGATGGGGACAGGGTGGGGACATGGACACAGGGACAGGGACAGAGGGGACAACATGGGGACAGGGACAGAGGGACAGGGACAGGGAATGGGACAGAGGTGACACGGACACAGTGACAGAGGGAACACAGGAACAGGGTCAGAGGGGGCACGGGGACACAGGGCACAAGGACACAGGGACAGAGAGGGCACAGGGACACAGGGCACAAGGACAAAGGGTCAGAGGGGGCACAGGGACACAGGGACAGAGGGGGCACAGGGACACAGGGCACAAGGACACAGGGCCACAGGGCCCCCCCCCAAAGGGGGGAAAAGGGACACAGGCAAGGACACCAGGACACCTGGAACAGGGACACAGGCACAGAGGACAGAAGGGACAGAGGGGCACAGGGATAAAGGGACAAGAGGGGGCACAGGGACCAGGGCACAAGGACACGGGACATCAGAGGGGGGCACAGGAAGAAGGGTCAGAGGGGGGCACGAGGACACAGGGAGCAAGGGCACAGGACCGGACAAGGAACCAGGGACAGAGGGGGCACATGATCCAGGGACATGAAAAAAAGGGGGGACCAGGGCAACAAGGACACAGGGAAGGGCTGTCCCTGACCTCTCATCATTGGGGGGTTGTTACTTGACTCTGGAGGCCGGCGCAGGATCAAGCTTTGTCCGGGCCGAGTCGAACATGGTGAGGGGAATCACCTTCTGGAAGTACTCGGCGGGGCAGCAACGGGCAGCACCCCAAGCGGGGAGTTCAGCACAAAAAATGGGGCAATTCACGCCACAAACGGGAGTTATAAGCACAAAAATGGTGGAATTCACCAAATGGGACATTTCCCCAAATAGGGAAAATTCACCAAAATGGGGAATTCAGCATAAAATGGGGACAATTCACCAAATCAGGGACAATTACCCCAAAGATGCTGGGAATATAAGCACAAAAATGGGGAAATCCACCCAAAATGGGACAATTTCACCCCAAAATGGGGAATTCAGCACAAAAATGGGGACAATCCACCCAAATGGGGAAATTCAGAACAAAACGGGAGAATTTCAGGACCAAATGGGACTGAATACCCCAAATCGGGGACAATTAACCCAAAAATGGGGAACTCAGACCATAAATGGGGAATTCACCCAAATGGGAACTCAGACCAAAATGGGGAAATTCAGACGCAAAATGGGGAATTTCAGGACCAAAATGGGGAATTCGTACGCCAAATGGGGGAATTCAGCCCCGAATTGGAGAAAAAAGGCACAAATGGAAAACCATCCAAAATGGGGAAAAACACGGCAAAACAGGGATGAACTCATCCTGTTGGCAACCACCTAAATCACCCCAATCCGACCCTTGACCAATCCATCAAATCCAATCCACTGACCAACTCCAACCCCAACCCACCCCAAAACCATTCCTTGCCAACCCACCCCAAACCACCCATGACCAAATACCCCATTGACAACCCCACACTGAACCAACCCCCCAAACCACCTTAAGGCACACCCATTGAACCAAAGCCATCCCATTACCAACCATCCCAAAGCTCACCCCACCCCATGACAACCCCAGACACCAAATTCCAACCCAAGTTGACGCCAAGCCACCCTATTGAACCAAATCCCTAACCCAACTGCCCCAAACGCCACACCACTGACCAACCTACCCAAGCCACCAAACAACCATTGCCCAAACCCCATTAATCAAGTCACCCAAGGCAACCCCAAGCCAGCCATGACCAAGCTCACCACTGACCAACCACCAATGACAACCCAGCCACTGAACCAGATCTCACTCCCACTTGAACAACCACCATTTTCTTGACCAACCACCTCCACTGACAAGCTCACCCAAACCACCATTGCTCAGGTCACTCGCAACCACACTGACCAAACACCCAAATCCAACCAAGGCCAACAAGCCACCTCACCGCATGACAACCACCCATCCACCCATTGCCAACTGTCCCACTGACCATCCCATCCAATCCAATCCACTGACACAAACCCAGCCCACTGACCAGCCCATCAAACACCCAAGGCCACAAGCCCTCACCCACTGACCAAACACCACCCCACTGACAAACCAAACCAACACCCATTGCCGCACCTGCCCCACTGACCACCCATCCCAGATCCAATCCACTGCCACCACTCACTGACCAACCGTACCCCAAATCATCTCAAAACCAGCCCACTCCCAAGCCACCGCTATTACCCAACCACCCCACTGACCAGCCCCCTCTATTACCCACCCCACCTCACTGCCAACACACCACTGACCAAACCCCTCCAATCCAATCCACTGAACAACCGTACCCAAACCATCTCAAACCCACCCCACTGACCAAGCAACCCACTGACAAACCCACCTGTACCAACCACCCACTGCAAAGCCCAAGCCCTGACAGCCCCTCTATTACCCAGCCCACCCACTGCCCACTAGCCACGCCCCAAGACGACGCCCGAGTCGGTACTGGGACATGCCTCCATGTCCAGGCAGCCAGCTCGGCCTGGTTGAACTCAGCAGGGCATCCACGCTGGAACACGATCTCCAGACCCTGCCACAACACTCCGGTCAGCAAGGTCATCAGGGCACACGGGCCACCACGGGCCGACCAAGGGGCCACACGGGGCAACCCACGCCCTGCCACCACCTCACTGGTCAGTGTGGCACCAATGGACACAACGGGCCACAGGGGCACCACCTGCACCACCCACCGGTCACCGCGGCCACCATGGGGCACCCACCTCTGCAACACTCCACAGCAGTCAGTGTGGCCATCAGGGCACAGGCAGCACGGCCACCACGGGCACCACGGGGTACACGGGGCACCCCACCCTGCCACCACATCCTGGTAGCATGGGCACCATGAATGGGGCCACCACAGGCACCCCATCCTCCACTCCCAGGTCAGCGTGGTCATCAGGGCACCAGGGGCACCAAGGGGCACTCCACCTGCACACGACTCACTGGTCGCGCAGCCACTCTGGGGCACACGAGGCACCACGGGGCCACCCACCGCTGCCACACCCTAACCTGGCAGCGTGGCATTGGGGCACCATGGGGCCACATGGCACCTGGGCCAATGAGTGCATTGGGGCCACACGAACCCTGCCACCACCTGCCTGGTCAGCGTCGCATCAGGGCCACCACAGGTCACCGTGGGTCTCTCGGGCAACCTGGACACCCCCTGGGGCACCCACCCTGCACACCAGACCCGGCAGTGTGCCATAGGGCAACACGGGGGCCACCAACGGCACCCCAGGGCCAATCAGGGTCATCAGGAACCACCACAACAAGCAAGCCACCCCAGAGCCACCTTGGGTACCCAATCAGCCACGGCCCAGGGCCACCCCGTGGTCACCACGGCCCCCCAGGGCTACCTCGGGTCATTCGGGGCCGCCCACGGCCACATGGGCACCAGGGCCACCTTGGGTCATGACCCTGGGTCATCCGGAGCCCGCCCCACGGCACCCCAGAGCCGTTTTTGGAGGATTTGATCCACCCAACCATTTTTGAAGAGTTTGATTGACCCCCAACCCATTTTGAGGGGTTTGATCCACCAACTCCATTTTTGAGTGATTTAGTCAACCAAAAACCCCGTTTCTTTTGGAAGTTTGATCACCCAAACCCCTTTTTGAGTGACTTAGTCAAGACCCAAACCCCTTTTTGAGAAGTTTGATGCACCCTAAACCATTTTTGAAGAGTTTTGATCCACCCCAAACTCTTCTTGAGACTTCATCAAACAAAATCATTCTTGAGGAATTTTTGGTCAAACTCAACCCATTTTGGTGAGTTTGATCACCCCAAACCCATTTTTTGAAGGATTTGATCCACCAAACTATTCATTGAGAGTTTGACACCTCAAACCCATTTTGAGGGACTTCATCAAACCAAAATCCATCTTGAGTGATTTGGTAAAACAAACCAGTTTTTTGAAGGAGTTTGATCACCAACCATTTTTTGGGGGATTTTTCCCCAACAGTTTTTGGGTCGGAAGGGGATTTGGGCTACTTCGTAATGAAGATGTGAGACGTGCGTGCCAGGGCAGGGGGAAGGCGGTGGAGGAACAGTGTGAGGAACAGCCCAAATTCTGAGGCCAAAAATTTGGTAACCCAAACCTTTTTGAGGAGTTTTGATCCACCCAAACTCATTTGAAGCGCTTAAAAAAATCATCTTGAGGAATTTGGTCAACTCAACTCTTCTTGAGGAGTTTGAATTCCATCCCAACCTTTGTTTGAAGGATTTTCCACCCAAACTCATTCTTTGAGCGACTCATCAAACCCAAACCATTTTTTGAAGAGTTTTAATCCACCCCAAACGCTTCTTGAGGGACAGTCATCAAACCCAAACCATTTTTGAGGGACTTCATCAAATCAAATCATTCTTGAGTGATTTGGTCAAACAACGCCATTTTTGAGGAGTTTTGATCCCCAAACCATTTTTGAAGGATTTGATCCACCCAGAATCTTCTGAGGGACTTCATCAACCAAATCCATTCTATGAGGGATTTGTCAAACCCAAACCATTTTTGAACACTTGAATCACCCCAAAAGTGTTTTTGAGTGATTTTGGTCAATGACAAACCATTTTTGAATGACGTTTGATCCACCCAAACCCATTTTTTGTGGGATTTTTTTCCCCCAACGCCCATTTTGGCGGTGGAAGGGCGGATTTTGGGGTACTCGTAACTGAAAGAGTCGAAGACTCAGAGCGCGTAGGCCACGGGCAGGGGGAAGGTGTGAGGGAAGAGCTGAGGAACCAGGACGAGGCGTAATTGGAGGTGATGGAAGCTCTGCGAGCGGAAATGCACGTTCAGTCCGGGCTGCGTGCCTCCCTGAGGGACGCAACGGGATTTGGGGAGAAAAACGGGATTTGGGGTCAGGAAAAAACGGGAATTTGGTCAACTCATGGGAATGGGAAATGGGAATTTGTCAATATTCCAAATGGGAATTAGAAGTTGGACAAAAATCGGGAATTTTGGGGTTGGAATTTTGGGAGAAAAATGAGAATTTTGGCGTCAGACAAAATGGGAATTTGGGGTTGGATTGGGGAGAAAAACGGGAATCTGGGAGAAAATGGGAATTTGGGTTGTGTATTTGGGGAGAAAAAGAGAATTCGGTGTCGGACAAAAATGGGAGATTGGGGTCAGACAAAAATGGGAATTTTGGGGTATTGGATTGGGGAGATAAATGAAGAATCTTGGTGTCGTAACACAAATGGGAATTTGGTCGGACAAAAATGGGAATTTGGGGCGGAAAAAAATGGGAATTTGGGGGTTGGATTTGGGAGAAAACCGGGAATCTGGGAGAAAAATGCAATTTTGGGGTTGATTCAGATGAAAACAGAATTTTGGAGTCAAACAAAAAAAGGAATTCGTGTTGGATTGGGGAGAAGATGGGGAATTGGGGTCGGACAAAAATGGGAATTTGAGGTTGTGATTTGGGGAGAAAACGGGAATTTGGGGTCAGACAAAATGGGGAAATTTGGTCAAAACCCAAACCAATTTTGGGGGTGGACAAATGGGAAGTTCGGAGAGTTGGAACAAAACAGGAATTGGGGTTTTTTTTTGTTTTTTTGGATTTTGGGGGAAAAATGAAATTTGGTTTGACAAAAATGGGAATTTGGGCAGACAAAAAATGGAATTGGGGTTGGATCTGGGGAGAAACCAGAATCTGGGAGAAAAAAATGGGCAATTTGGGGTTGGATTTGGGGAAAATGAGAATTCGGCGTCGGACGACACTGGGAATTTGGGGCCAGACAAAAATGGGTATTTGAGGATTGGAATTGGGATAAACCGGGAATTTGGGGCAAGAAAAATGGGAATTTGGGTTGAAGAAAATGGGAATTTGGGGTTGGATTTCAGGATAAAACAGGAATTTGGAGTCAAAACAAAAAGGAATTCGTGTTGGATTTGGGGAAAAGAATGGGAATTTGGGTCGGAAAAAAATGGGAATTTGCGTGGACTTCGGGAGAAAAACGGGATTTGGGGTCAGAACAAAACCAGGAATTTGGGGTCAGATTCAGGGACAAAAAAAAATGGGAATTTGGGGTCAGACAAAAAGGAATTGGGGTTTGGATTGGGGGCAAAAATGGGAATTTGGGGTCAGACAAAATGGAATTTGGGGTTTGGATTTGGGGGAGAAAACCGGGAATTTGGGGAGAAAATGGGAATTTGGGTTTGAAGAAAAAGGGAATTTTGGGGTTGGATTCAGGGATGAAGAACAGGAATATTGGAGTCAATTACAAACCAGGAATTCGGTGTTGGATTTGGGGAAGAAAGATGGGAATTTGGGGTCGCAACAAAAAATGGGAATTGGGGTCAGATTCAGGGACAAAAATGGGAATTTGGGTCAGACAAAACCAGGAATTTGGGGTCAGATTCAGGGACAAAAATGGGAATTTGGGTCAGACAAAACCAGGAATTTGGGGTTGGATTTGGGGAGGAAAACAGGAATTTGGGGTCGGACAAAAATGGGAATTTGGGGTTGGAGAAAAACGGGAGTTCGGGGTTGGATTTGGGGAGAAAACTGGGAAATTGGGGTCGGACAAAAAGGGGAATTCAGGGTTGGACAAAAATGGGAATTTGGGGTTGGATTTGGGGAGAAAAACGTGAATTTGTGGTCAGACAAAAATGGGAATTTGGGGTCAGATAAAAACAGGAATTTGGGGTTGGACAAAAATGGAAATTTGGGGTTGGATTTGGGGAGAAAAATGGGAATTCAGGGTCAGACAAAACCAGGAATTCGGGGAGAAAAATGGGAATTTGGAGTTGGATTTGGGAAGAAAAATGGGAATTTGGGGTCAGATAAAAACAGGAATTTGGGGAGAAAAATGAGAATTCGGGATTGGATTTGGGGACAAAAACTGGAATTGGGGTTGGATTTGAGGAGAAAAATGGGAATTTGGGGTCGGATTCAGGGACAAAAATTGGAATTTGGGGTTGGACAAAATCAGGAATTCAGGATCAGACAAAAACAGGAATTTGGGTTGGACAAGAATGGGAATTCGGGATTGGATTCAGGGACAAAAATGGGAATTCGGGGTTGGATTTGGAGACAAAAACGGGAATTTGGGGTCAGACAAAAACAGGAATTTGAGGTTGGACAAAGCCAGGAATTCGGGCTTGGACAAAAATGGAAATCTGGGGTCGGATTCAGGGACAAAAATGGGAATTTGGGATCTGGACATAGGGACAAAAGTGGGAATTTGGGGTCTGTGCCTGTCTCCATCCCTGTCCCTCTTGCTGTCCCTGTCCCCTCACTGTCCCTTCACTATGTCTGTCCCCTCCCCATCCCTGTCCCCTCACTGTCCCCTCACTATGTCTGTCCCCTCCCTGTCCCTGTCCCTGTCCCCTCACTATGTCTGTCCCCTCCCTGTCCCTGTCCCTGTCCCCTCACTATGTCTGTCCCCTCCCTGTCCCTGTCCC
>NDFG01000375.1:38114-48546 GCA_002167245.1 Sporophila hypoxantha
ATTTAAGACGTACTCTTGGGTTTGTTTGGGGGATTGGGGGGAATTTTTGGGTGAATTTTGGGGAATTATGGGGATTTTTTTGCGGCGATCTCAGGAGGGTTTTTGGGATTATTTTTTTGGGGTTATTTGTTGGGGATTTTTTGGGTATTTTGGGTTATTTGTAAGAGGGGTTACTGCCCACACCATGGCCTCTTGCTTTCCTTGGGGCCCGGACCGGACCTGGGGGGGAGAGAAAAAAAGGGTCAAAAAAATGGGAATTTGGGAAATTTTGGGGGAATTTGGGGGAATTTTAAGGGAATTTGGGAAATTTGGGAAATCTAGGCGGAATTGTGGGGGAAGGATATTTTGGTGGGGAAATTCTGGGGGGAGTTTGGGAAAGGGGAAGTTGAGCGGAGGGGATTATGGGAAGGCTCGGAATTTTAGGGAATTTGGGAGGAAAAGGGAATTTGGGGCGAATTGTTATGGGGGAATTTCTTGGCGGCAGCGAGGAGTTTGGGGAGCTGTTTGGGGGAATTTTGGGGAAACTTGGGATGTGGAAAAAATTGAGGAAGGAGGGATTTTGGGATTTGGGGATTTTGGAATTTGGGCATGGGAATTGGGATTTGGGGAGGGGGATTTGGGGGAATTTTGGGGATTTTGGGGGAAATTTTGGGAAATAAAGGGAGAGTATTGGGGGAAGGAACTTTTGGGGAAATTCTGGGGACATTTTGGGAAAGGGGAAGCTTGGGGAGGGGAATTCTTGGGCATAAGGAATTTTGAGGATTTTGGCGGATTGGGAAATTAGGGGAGGGCGGGTAATTGATGGGGAATCTGGGGGATTTTGTGGGAATCTTTGGACCGAATTTGGAGGATTTTTGGGGAAAAAATTTTGGGGATTTTAGTGGATTTTGTTTGGGGAATGTGAAGGGGACATGTTTCGCGGATTTGGGAGGGGATCTCTGGGAAGGGGAGATTTGGGCAGCAGATTTCTGGGAAATTTTGGGTTTAGGGATTTTTGGGAGCGGAATTTGGGAATGTTGGAGGAATCTTGGCGGAATTTTGCGGTGATTTTGTGGTGTGGGGGAATTGGGGAATTTGGGATTTAGGGGACAGGGATTTTGGAAGGAATTGTGGGGATTTGGGGAGCGGAATTCTGTGGGAATTGGGGATTTTTGCCGGTGATGATTGGGAACTTGTGAAACTGGTGGGATCTCGTAAATGGACTGTAAGGGGAATTTTGGGATGGGGAAATTTGGGGAATTTGATTGGAGAAGGAGTTGTGGGAAAGAGAATTGTTTAGGGAGGGGAAATTTGAAGATTTTGGGGGATTTTTTTTGGGAATCTTGGGAAAGGGAATTTTGGGGATCGTGGGGAAATGCTATGGGCGATGACCTTTGTGGGGGGATTTTGGGGAATTTGCTCAGGAATTTTGGGGACGGGGGAATTCTGGAAGGGAAATTTGTGGGATTTCGAGGAGAGAGTTTCTGGGCGAGGAATTTTTGGGAAGGGGGAATTGGGGAACATTTGGGATTTTGGGAATTTTGGGATTCTTGGGGATGGGGATATTGGGGGAAATTGGGGGAAATTTTGGGGATTTCTGGAACGGGATTTCTTGGGGAATTTTGGGGAATTGGGAGAGGGAATTCGGGAAAGTTGGGGATTTTGGGGAGGAGTTTGGAGAATATATGGGGGATTTGGGGATTTATGGGAAGGGAGATTTTGGGTATGCGAATTCTGGGATTTTGGGATTTTGGGAAAGGGGAATTCTGGGATTTCTTGGGGAATTTTGGGAAGCGGGAATTCATTTGGCGAATTGGGGGAGGGGGGATTTTGGGATTTTGGGGAAGGGGATTTTTGGGTTTTTGGCGATGGGGATTTGTGAGGGAATTTTGGGGGTTTTGGGGAGAGGGAATCTTTTGGGGGATTTGGGGAGGAGTTTGTGGGAGAAGAAGAGTCTTGTGGGAAGGGGATTTCGGGAATTTTGGGGAGAGGTTTGGGGAGGATGTTTTGGAGAATGGAATTTGGGGATTTGGGGAAGGGAATTATTGGGATGGTTGGGGATGTGGGGAGAGGACAATTCTTGAGGGGACATTTTGGGAGGGAATTTGGAATTTGGGGATTCTCAGGAGGGGAATTTTGGGCTGGAAAATTTTGGGGCTTTGGGATGGGGAATTTTGGGAGAATTTTGGGCTGGAATCTTGGGGATTTTTGGGGTTTCACGGAGGGAATTGGGGAATTTGGGGGGAGCGGAATTTTGGGGAAGTCTTGGGGCTGGACTTCTGGGGATTTGGGATGGGAATTTTGGGGAATCTTGGGGATTTGGCTGGAATTTGGGGGATTTTGGCTTGGAATTTGGGGATTTTTGGGCTTGGAATTTTGGGGAATTTTGGGATTCAGGAGGAATTTGGGGAATTTTGGGGAAGGAATGTTTGGGGGATTTTGGCTGTGTATATGGGCGATTGGGACTGGAGGGAATTTTGGGGATTTTGGGCTTGGAATTTGGGATTTGGGGAATTCAGGAGGGAATTTTGGGCAGAATTTTTGGGGAAGGAATTTTGCGGGAATTTTGGGATGGGATTTTGGCTTTGGGATGGGATGGCATTAAGTTGGTGGGGAGAGAATTGGGGGGGATTTTGGGTTTTTGGGGCGGGTCGCGCTATGGGTGTCCGGGTCCGCAGGGTCCCAAGGCTCCGGCGGCTCCGGGGACTCCTGGGAATTCGGAGAAAAATCCCAAAAAAATGCCCACCCGAATCCCCCAACAATCTCCCCCAAAGTCGAAAAATTCGTCAAAGAGCTCCGCCCAAAAATCCCTCAACTCCCCGGGGGGGGGGGGGACCCGAGAAATCTCCCCAGAATTCGCCGCAAAATCGCCCAGTCGCCAAAATTGTGCCCTCCCCAAAAGTCCCCCAAGAATCTCCCGAAAGAGTCCCCAAAATCCCCCAAGAAGGTCCCAAAAGTCCCTCCGCGTAAGAATCCCAAGATCTCCCCAAAATTCCCCAAAATACCCTAAAATCCGCCAAATTCCCCCAAAAATTTCGCCCAAAATTTCCACAAAATTGAGCCGCCAAAATCCCCCAAATCCCGCCCCCAAATTCTCCCCAAAATCTCAAGAACATTCTCGCGCTGGGGGCCAAGAATCCCCGCAAAATCCCCAAAATCCCCCCAAACTCCCCCCAAATCCCCCAAAAAATCCCAAAAAATCCCCCCAAATCGCCGGCGATGGCCGCCAAAAATCTCGCCTCAAAATCCGCCCGCCAAATTCCCACAAAATTCCCCCCAAGAAAATTCACCAAATCCCAAAATCCCTGCAAATCCCCCAAAATCCCGCAGTGCCGCCCCCAATATGCGCCCGCCACCAAAATTACCCCCATATTATATGCGGGGGAAAATGCCCCTCCCCCCGCGGCGGCGCCCCCAAAATCCCCCCAAGTCTCCCAAAGCTTCCCGCAATTCCCCCCCACAACCCCCCATGGGCGGGCAGCGACAATCCCCAAGAGATCCCCCAAAGATCCCAAGATATCCCCCCAAGAATCCCCAAGAATCCCTCGAAAATCCCAAAAAACTCCCCAAAAAATCCCCAAAATCCCCCCCAAATTTCCCCACAAAAATCGTCCAAAAAGATCCCGGCCATTCCCACCAAATCCCAAGAATTTCCACCAAAGATCCCGCACCAAAATTTCCTAAAATCCCCAAAAATCCCCCCAAATTCCCACGCCAAATTGCCCACCAAAATCTGCCCAAAAATTCCCGCAAAATCCGCCAAATTCACCCCAAGAAGGTCCCCAAAATTTCCACCAAAGATTCCCCGCAGAATTCCCTAAAATCCCCGCCCAAGATTCCCCCAAATCCCCACGTCAAAGTCCCCCCAAAGATGCCCCCCACAAATTCCCACCACAAAAAATCCCCCCTAAATTCGCCAATAAATCCCCTCAAATTTCCCCCAAACATTTCCTAACCGGAAAATTTTCACCCGACAAATATCCCCCCAGAAATCCCCTTCCAGAAAATCTCACACACAATTCCCCAAATCCCCCACAATCCCCCAAAAATTCCCCCAAAATCCCGGCCCAAAATCCCCAAAAAATCCCCAAAAAATCCCCAAAATCCCCAAATCCCCCCAAAATTCCCCCAAAATTTCCCCCAAATTCCATCAAAAATCCCCAAATCCCCCAAAATCCCCAAAATTCCCCAAAATCTCCCAAAATCCCTCCAAAATCTCCCCAAAATTCTTTTTTCCCCCAAAATTTCACCCAAATCCCTTTTTATTCACAAACACATCGCCAATTTTCACCTGGGGCCAAATCCCCTCCCGAACATCCATTTTCTCCACCAAAATTTCCCGGATTGTTGCTCAAAATCCATTTCCCCAAACAAATTCCTTTTTTCCCCTCAATATTCTTCCTCCCCAAAATTCCCTTTTCCCCAAAAAATTCCCCATATTTTTTAAATCCCTTTTTTCCTGGCAAAAATGTCAATTTTTCACCCCAAAATTTCGAATTTTTTTCCCCCCGATTTGCCAAAATCCGTTTTTTTCAACCCCAAGATTCCCCATTTTTCACTCGACGTGGTCCCGTTTGGTGCCAGGAGTCTGGTTCCATTTCCCAAATGGCCACATTTTTAAACCTTTCCCCCATTTTCCCCCAAAATTCCGATTTTTAAAACAATTTTTGGCCCAAATCGCGGTTTTCACCATTTTCAATGCTGCACCGTGGTCCCTCTGGGCTTTGGTACCAGTTCAATTTTTCCTCACTTTTTCCCCAAAAGCCCATTTTATACCCTTTTTTCCATTTTTTTCCATAATATGATATTTCCCCCATCTTTGCCCAAAATCCGGTTGTGGTTCGACTCCCAAAATTCCCACATTTTTTTCTCGACAGTCTTCCCCCCCTTGTTCTGGATCCCAGTTCCTATTTTTCGCCATTTTCGCCCCAAAATCATATTTTAACCCTTTCTTTCCGGTTTTCTTTTTCCAGCGAAAATTCCCATTTTTAAAAATTTGCCCAAAAGTGGCGTTTTTCACCACATTTTCAACTCAACACATCCCCCTTTGCCGGGGTTCCCTCTGTCCCCAGGGCGGCGGCTGCCTTTGTCCACCGAATTATATCCCATTTTTCACCGCCGTTTTTTCCCGTTTTTGTTGTCCCATATTGGCATTTTTACATTTTGCCCAAATCCGGTTTTTCACCGCAAAATTTCCCATTTTTTTCTCAAACATTTCCTTGGTCCTGGCATCCCATTCATTTTTCCCCATTTTTTCCCTCCAAAATCCCCATCTTTTAACCCGTTTTCCCCCGGTTTTTCCCCCAAAACTTTAATTTTTTCCCCATTTTTCCCAAGAATCCGGTTTCTGTCACCCAAAATCTTCTTCACACGTCCCTTTTGCGGGTTCCTCTGTCTCCGGGGCCGGCCGTGCCCTGTCCCCCAAAATCCCCATTTTAACCAAATTTCCCCATTTTTTTCCATTAATTCCATTTTGAATTTGCCCAAACCGTTTTTTTCACCCCAAATCCCCATTTTTCAGCTCAGCCCGTGTCCACTGGGTCTCAGTCCATTTCCATTATTTCCCACATTTCTTTCCCCCAAATCCATTTTAACTAACCGCTTTTTTCCCATTTTTTTTTTCTCCATCATTCATTTTAAAATTGCCCAAATCCCCGGTTTTTTCACCGAAAATCCCCATTTTTTTTCTCAACCATTTCCCCCTTGGTCCCGCAACCCAGTTCCATTCTTCCCATATTTCCCCCCAAAATCCCCCATATTTTTAACCTTTTTTCCATGGGTTTTTTCCTTTTTTCTTTCCCCCAAAATTCCATTTTTGCCAAAATCCGTTATTTTCACACCCAAAATTCCCTCATTTTGCACTCACGTGTGTCCCACTGCGTCTCAGCACTCCCACAGTGTCCATTTTCCCCTTTTCGCCCAAAATCGCCATTTTCTTAACCCTTTTTTCCCATTTTTTGTCCCTTTTTCCCCTCAGAGAATTCACATTTTTGCCCAAATCGCGGTTTTCACCCCAAAATTCCACATTTTCTCACCACATCCCTTTGATCCCAGGGGTTTCCCGTCTCTCTCGCAGGCCGCGCCTGCTGCCCTTTTGCCCCCAATCCCCCATTTTTACGCCTTTTTTTCCGGGTTTTTTTCCCTTTTTTCCCCAAAATTATTTTTTCCCAAAATCGCGGTTTTCACCCCAAAATTCTCATCACCACGTCCCCCTTTGATCGGGGCTCCCTCTGTCCGGGCCGGCCGCGCTGCCCTTGGTCCCCGGCTCCCCGGCGGCCCAAAGCCCCACAAAGCCCGGTGCCCCTGGAATTGGGGCAAAAAACGCCGTTAGTTTGGGCAAGCCCCAATTTGGGGGAAAAAGGGGAAATATTTGGGGATTTTTGGGGGGAATTTGGGGATTTTGGGGAGTTTTATGGGATTTTTTTGGGGAGATTTGGGGGGACTTTTAGGGGATTTTTTAGGGGGGATTATTGGGGGAGAATTTTGGGATTTTTTGGGATATTTGGGGAATTTTAGGGATTTTGGGGGACGATTTTTGGGGGGTTTTTTTTGGGATATTTTTGGGGGGATTTCTTGGGGGATTTTGGGGGAATTTTGGGATTCTTATTTAGGGCTATTTTGGGAAATTAGGGATTTCGGGGGAATTTTTACATGGGATATATTCGGGGGATTTTGGGTGATTTTTTGGGGGCGATTTTTTGGGGACTTTGGGGTTTGGGGGGATTTTTGGGATATTTGGGGATCTTTAGGGATTTTTGGGGGGAATTTATATTGGGGGGATATTTTTTGGTGATTTTTTAGGGATTTTTGGGGGGAATTGGGGATTTTGGGGAGGATTTATTTTGGGGGGGAATTTTGGGTTTTTGGGGGATTTTGGGGGATATTTTGTGATTTTTAAGGGGCTTTTGGGGGCATAAATTTGGGTTTTATTTTGGGGATATTTTGGGGGATTTTAGGAGATTTGGGGGGATTCTTTGGGGGGTATTTTTTGGGATATTGGGGGGATTTTTGGTGATTTTAAGGCGGACTTTTTTTGGGGGTAATTTGGGATTTTTTTGGGATATTTTGGGGGATTTTGGGGGGAATTTTGGGGGGGAGTTTGGGACTTTTTGGGGGATATTTGGTGAGCATATTTGGTGATTTTTAGGGGATTTTGGGGGGATTATTGGGTTTTTGGGGGGAATATTTGGGGGATAATAGGGAAATATTTGCGGGCATTTTTGGGGATAGTATTTTTTTGGGGGGGCAATTTGGGGTTTGGGGGCTATTTTGGGGGATTTGGGATTTTGGGGGGATTTTCGGGGGGATTTTTGGGATTTTGGGGGCTTTTGGTGATTTTTAGGGATTTTGGGGGGAATGTTGGGATTTTTTAAGGGATTTTGGGGGGATTTTGGGGATTTTTAGGGGATTATTGGGGGGCATAATTTGGGGGATATTGGGAAATATTTGGGGATTTGAGGAGATTCTTTAGGGGATTTTTGGGGGAATTGGGGGAATTCTGGATTTGTTTGGGATTTTTGGGGGGAGTTTCAAGGGGATTTTGGGGGAATGTTTGGTGAATTTAGCGGGATTTTGGGGGATTGGGGTTTTTGGGGGATCATTGGGGTTTTTTGAGGCGAATTATCAGGGATTCTTTGGGGATTTTGGGCGGATTTTGGGGGGATATTTGGTGAATTTTTAAGGGGATTTTTTTGGGGCGGGAATTTGGGTTTTTTTGGGGGATTTGGGGGATTTTTGTGATTTTAGGGGATTTTTGGGGGGGGAATTTGGGTTTTCTTTGGGGGATATTTTGGGGGGATTCTTAGGGGATTTTGGGGGATTTCAGGGGGAATTTTGGGGGCTACTTTGGGGGATTTTTGGGGAAATTTTTAGGGATTTGGGGGCTGTATTTGGGGGGTATAACTTGGGAAACATTTGGGGGATCTGTTGGGATTTTTAGGGGATGTTTGTGGGGAATTTGGGATTTTTTTTTGAGGATTATTTGGGGGATTCTGGGAGATATTTTGGGGGGATTTGGGGAGATTTTGGGGGGATTCGGGTGGGTCATTTTTTTGGGGATTTTTCTCCGAAATTCCCAGGGGATCCCCGGAGCCGCCGGAGCCTTGGGACCCTCGGGACCCCCCGGACACCCCGTGAGCGACCCCGCCCCAAAAAACCCAAAATCCCAGCCCCAAAATTCCCAAAAATTCCCCAAAATCCCATCCCAAAATCCCCAAAATCCCATCCCAAAATTCCCCAAAATTCCTTCCCCAAAAATTCCCCAAAATTCCCTCCTGAAATCCCCAAAAATCCCCAAAATTCCAGCCCAAAATCCCCAAAATTCCCCATCCCAAATCCCCAAAATTCCAGCCCAAAATCCCCCAAAATTCCTTCCCCAAAAATTCCCCAAAATTCCCTCCTGAAATCCCCAAAATTCCCCAAAATTCCAGCCCAAAATCCCCAAAATTCCAGCCCAAAATCCCCCAAAATTCCAGCCCAAAATCCCCCAAATTCCCCAAAATTCCCCATCCCAAATCCCCAAAATTCCAGCCCCAAAATCCCCAAAATTCCCTCCCCCAAATTCCCCAAAATTCCCTCCTGAAAACCCCAAAAATCCCCAAAATTCCAGCCCAAAATTCCCCAAAATTCCCCATCCCAAATCCCCAAAATTCCAGCCCAAAATTCCCCTCCTGAAATCCCCAAAATTCCCAAATTCCCCTCCCCAAAATTCCCCAAAATTCCTCTCCCCAAATCCCCAAAATCCCAAAATTCCCTTCCCCAAATCCCCAAATTCCTTCTCCAAAAATCCCTCCCCCAAAATCCCCAAAATTCCCCAAATCCCCTTCCCCAAAATCCCAAAATCCCTCCTCAAATCCCCAAAATTCCTTCCCCAAAATCCCCCAAAATTCCCTCAAATCCCCATCGCCAAAAACCCAAAATCCCCTTCCCCAAAATCCCAAAATCCCCCTCCCCAAATTCCCAAAATTCCCCTTCCCAAAATTCCCCCAAAATCCCAGAATTCCCCTTTCCCAAAATCCCAAAATTCCCAAAATTCCATCCCAAAATTCCCTTCCCAAAATCCCCAAATCCCCAAATTCCTTCTCCAAAATCCCTCCCCCAAAATCCCCAAATTTCCCGAATTCCCTCTCCCCAAATTCCCCAAAAATTCCCCAAAATCCCTTCCCAAAATTCCCCAAAATTCCCCCAATTTCCCCCAAATCCCCATTCCCCAAAATCCCAAAATTCCCCAAAATCCCAAATTTCCCCAAATTCCCCTTCCCAAAATTCCCTCCCCAAAATTTCCTGAAATCCCCAAAATTTCCCTTCCCAGAATTCCCCCTCCCCAAATTCCCTAAAATTCCCCAAAATCCCCAAAATTCCCCAAATTTCCCATCCCCAAAATTCCCTTTCCCAAATTCCCAAAAAAATCCCCCAAAATCTTCAAATTCCCCTCCCTAAAATTCTCTTTCCCCAAATTCCTTCTCCAAAATTCCCCAAATTTCCCCATCCCAAAATTCCCTAAAATCCCATAAATCCCAGTATCCCAAAAATCCCATCCCAAAAATCCCCAAATTCCCAAAATTCCCTCCCCAAATCCCCAAATTCCTTCTCCAAAATCCCTTCCCCTAAATCCCAAAATTCCCAAATTCCCCCACCCCAAAATTCCCCAAAATTCCCCAAAATTCCCCAAAATTCCCAAATTCCCTCCCAAAATCCCCTAAAACCCAAAATTCCCAAAATCTCTCCCCAAATTCCCCTTCCCAAATCCCCTCCCCAAAATCCCAAACATTTCCCCTTCCCAAATTCCCCAAAAATCCACAAAATCCCCAAAATTTTTTCCCCAAAATCCCCAAATTCCCAAAATTCCCACAAAATCCCCCAGAATCCCCAAATTCCCCCTCCCTAAAATTTCCCAAATTCCCCAAAATCCTCAAAATTCCTTTCCCAAAATTCCCCTCCCCAACTTCCCCTTTCCCAAAATCCCCCAGAATTTCCCCAAAATTCCTTCCCCCAAAATCTCCCTTATTTCCCAAATTTCCCAAAATCCCCAAAATCCCCCAAATCCCCCTCCCCAAAATCCCAAAATTCCCTGTCCCAAATTCCCCAAAATCCCAGAATCCCAAAATCCCCCTTCCTCAATTTTCCCATCCCAAATTCCCCAAAATTCCCCCAAAATCCCCAAATCCTCCTCCCCAAAATTCCCCAAAATTCCCCAAAATTCCCTTTCCCAAAATCCCAAAAATTCCCTTCCCAAAATCCCCTCCCTCAACTTCCCCTTTCCCAAAATCCCCCAGAATTTCCCCAAAATTCCTTCCCCCAAATCCGCCTAATTTCCCAAATTTCCCAAATTCCCTAAAATTCCCCCAAATTCCCCCAAATTTCCCAAATTCCCGATTTTTTGACCTTTTTTTCTCTCCCCCCCCAGGGTCCGGCCGGGCCCAAAGGAGCCAAAGGAGCCATGGTGAGAAACCCC
>NDFG01000376.1:10879-22871 GCA_002167245.1 Sporophila hypoxantha
CAATCCCGATCCCGGTTCTGATCCCAGTCCCGGTCCCGGCCCGATCCTGTTCCATATCCTGGCCCTGGTCCCGGTCCCAATCCCGGTTCTGATCCAGTCCCAATCCTGGTTCTGATCCAGAACCTCCGTTCTCTCCAGTTCCCATCCGGTTCTGATGCTGATCCCAATCCCGGTCACAGTGCCAGCCCCAGTGCCGGTCCCAATCCCGGTTCTGACCTGGACCCTGCATTCCCTCCAGTCCTGGTCCCGGTTCTGATCCCGGTCCCAGTCCCAATCCCAGTTCTAATTCCAGTCCCAGTCCCAGTCCCAATCCCGGTTCCGATCCCAGTGCCGGTCCCAATGTTGGTCCCAGTCCCAGTTCTGACCCGGACCCTGCATTCCCTCCAATCCCAGTCCCGGTTCTGATCCCGATCCTGATCCCAGTTCTGATCCCAGTCCCAGTCCTGGCCCCATCCCAGTCCCGGTCCTGGTCCCAGTGCTGGTTCTGATTCTGGTCCCCGTTCCGGTCCTGGTTCCAATCCCAGATCCAATCCTGGTCCCGGTTCCAATCGCAGTCCTGGTTCCGATCCCAGTCCCGGTTCTGATCCCAATCCCGGTCCCAATCCCGGTTCCAGTCCCGGTCTCGGTTCCCATTCCAGTCCCCATCCCAGTTCTGATCTCAGGTCCGATCCCAGCCCCAGTCCCGGTTCTGATCCCGATCCCGATCCCGGTTCTGATCCCAGTCCCAGTCCCGGCCCCGTCCTGTTCCAATCCCGATCCCGGTTCTGATTCCGGTCCCGGTTCCGATCCCAGTCCCGGTCCCGACCCCATCCTGTTCCAAATCCTGGCCCTGGTCCCGGTCCCGGTTCCGATCCCAGTCCTGGTCCCGGTCCCAATCCCGGTTCTGATCCCAGTCCCGGTACTGGCCCCATCCCAGTCCCGGTCCCGGTCCCAGTGCTGGTTCTGATCCTGGTCCCAGTCCCGGATCCAATCCTGGTCCTGGTTCCGGTCCTGGTTCCAATCCCAGTCCTGGTTCTGATCCCAGTCCTGGTTCCAATCCCGATCCCGGCCCCGGTTTCAGTCCCAGTCCCGGTTCTGATCCCAGTCCCAGTCCCAGCCCGGTTCCGGTCCCGGTCTCGGTTCCCATTCCAGTCCCATCCCAGTTCTGATCTCAGGTCCGATCCCAGTCCCAGTCCCGGTTCTGATCCCCATCCCCAGTCCCATCCAGTCCCGGTTCTGATCCCAGTCCCCAGTCCGGCCCAGCCTGTCTCCCAATCCCCTGATCCCGGTTCTGATGTTCCGGTCCCGGTCTCCAGAATCCGTTCCTAGCGATTATCTATTCCCAGTCACGTCCCAATGCCGCCCCAGTTCCCGTTCTGTCCCATATGTCCAGTCACGTTCTGCCTCAGTTCCCCGTTCCGGAATTCCAGTGCCATACCCCGGTCCCCATGTTGGTCCAGTCCCGGTTTACTGACCCGGACCCTGCCATTCCATGCAGGTCCCGGATCCAGTGTTGATCCTATCCCAAACGCGGTTCCCCTGATCCCGGGTGCTCCCGCAACTCCATCCCCTCCAGTCCAAGTTCCTGCGGTTTTCTTGATCCCGGTCTGGTCCATTCCCAGTCCTGCTTCCAGTCCCAGTCTCCCAGGTCCCGGTTCGTGATCCAAGTCCCAGGTCCCGACCCCATCCTTTCCAATCCTGCGCCCTGGCTCCGGTCCCCATCCCGGTTTCGTGGCCATCCCAGTTCCGGTTCCCTCCGGTCCCATTGCCCGGATCTTATCCTGGTCCCAGTTCTGATCCAGTCCCAATCCCAGTTTCAATCCCCGTCCACGTTCCGGTCTCGGGCTTCCCTTCCCGTCCCTGGTTCTGCATCCCGTCCTGGTTCCTTGATCCCAACTCCCGCGTCCCAGCGGTTCCTGGTCCGGTCTCGTTCCCATTCCTCGTCCATCCCAGTGTGTGATTCAGTCCGATCCCAAGTCCCGTCCCGGCTTCATGATCCCCTGTCCAGTTCTGGTTCTGATCCGGATCCCGCTTCTGATCCATCCTCGGTCCCCATCCCAGGGCCTGTTCCAATCCTGGCCTTGATCCCGGTCCCAGTCTGCCGTTCTGATCCCCTCCGGTCCCAGCTCCTGGGCCCATCCCAGCTCCGGTCCCGGTCCAGTGCCTGGTTCTGATCTGGTCCCCATTTGATTCCTGGTCCCAATCCAGATCCCATTCCTGGTCCTGGTTCCGTCCCAGTCCTGGTTGCCGTCCCAGTCTTTGGTTCTATCCCAGTCCCGGTCCCAACGTTGGTCCAATCCCGGCGTTGCTGACCCGGACCTGCTTCCCTCCCAGTCCCAATCCCAGTTTTGGTCCTGATCCCCGCCGTCCGGTTCCCGCGATTCTGATTCCAGTCCCGGTCCGACCCCCTTCCTGTTTCCAGATCCTGCCCTGATCCCGCCGGTCCCGTCCCGATCCCGGTTCTGATACCCCGTCCCGAGTCTGGCCCATTCCCCAGTCCCGGTTCCGATCCAGTCTGCGTTCTGTTCTGATCCGTCCTGGCCCGGTTTCAGTCCGGGTGTCCAGTCCCAGTCCTTCTTCGGTCTCCGATCCAATACCCAGTCCCGGTTCCAGCACGGTCTTCGGCGTGCCCCTTCCAGTCCGCTCCAGTTTGATCTCAGGTCCGATCCTGTCCTCTAGTCCCGTTTGATTCCCGGTCCCGTCCTTGGTTTGATCTGGCTCCCGTCCTGGTTCTGATCCCCGTCCTGTTCTGACTCCTGATCCGGCCCCGGTTTCAGTCCCAGTTGCCGGCTCCCAGTCCCATCTGGTGTCCAGTCCCGTCCGGTCCTGGTTCTGTCCAGTCCAGGCTCGGTCTCAATCTCTGTTCCCATCCCGCCCCGGTTCTGATTCCCGGTTCCCATCCGATCCCGGTTCCTGATTTCCAGTCCCGCGGTCCCGACCCCAGCTCCTTTCAAATCTTGGCCCTTCGTCCGGTCCATCCCGGTTCTGATCCCGAGACCGGTCCTGGCCCCCGCATCCCCAGTCCCAGTCCCGGTCCGCTCCCAGTGCTGGTCTGATCCTGGTCCAGTTTCCGTTCCCTGGTCCCCATCCCAGATCCACCTGGTTGCCGCTTCCATGTCCCCGGTTTCCAATCGCAGTTCCCTGGCCATCCCAGTCCCAATCTCGGTTCGTCCCGTCCAGTTCCCGGTCCATCCCGGTTCTCCGATCCCAGTCCGCCTCGATTCCCGGTTCCTGATCCCATCCGTCCCAGCGTTCTGACCAGAACCTGCCATCTCTCTCCCGTTTCCCATCCGGGTTCTTCCTGAGTTCCAAATCCCAGTCCCCGTGCCGGCCCCAATGCGGTGTCCAGCCCCAGTCCGGTTCTGATCCAATCCCAGTTCTGATCCCCAGTGCTGGTTCTGAATCCTAGTCCAGTCCCGGTCCCGGTCCCCAATCCGGTTCTGATCTGTCCCGTCCTGCCCCTCGCCCAAGTCCCAACGCCGGTCCCAATCCCAGTTCTGATCCCATCCCGGTCCCCGATCCCGTTCTGATCCCAAGTCCCAGTCCCGGTTCTGACCCGACCTCCATTCTCTCCCGGCCTTCCATCCGGTTCTGATCCTGATCCCCACCCCCCGTCCCAGTGCCGGCCCCAGTTCGGTTTCTGATCCCATTCCGTTCCTGATCCCCATCCTTGGTTCTGGCGCCCATCCGTCTCGAGTCCCAGTCGAGTGCCTCGGTTTCTTATCCTCCGGTCCAGTGCTGTCCGGGTCCCGATTCCCCCAGATCCCATCCTGGGTCCCAGTTCTTGATCGCCAGGTACATCGCACAGTCCTACGGTCCAACTCCAGTTCCGGTTCTGATCCCATCCTGGTTCTGTCCAGTCCGGTCCCAGCCGGTTCCGGTCCCGGTCTCGCGGTTCCCACTTCCAGTCCCATCCCAGTTTTGATTTCAGGCTCCGCGCCCATCCGTCCTGGGTTCTGATCCCGTCCCAGTCCTGGTTTTCCTGATTCCCGGTCCCATCCCGGTTCTGTCCTGGGTTCCCGGTCCGGTCCCATCTCTGTTCATCGGTCCCCGGTTCGTCCCGGTTCCAATCCGATCCCGGGTTCTTATTCCAGTCCCGCGTCCCGAGCCCCAATCCTTGTCCAAATCTGGGCCCTCGGTCCCGGTTCGGTCCCTATCCGGTTGTGATTCCGTCCGTCCCGGTCAGTGGCTGGTCTGATCCTGTCCCAGTTCTGATTCCCGCCCATCCCCAGCTCCATCTGTCCCGCGGTTCCGGTTCCCAGTTCCAATCGCAGTCCTGGTTCCGAATTCTCAGCCCCACGTCCTGGTTTCTGTCCCCCATCCCGGTCCCGCCCAGCGGTTCCAGTCCCGGTCTTGGTTCCCATTCCAGTCCCATCCAGTTCTGGCTTCTCAGGTCCGATCCCGCCTCAAGTTCTGATCCTCCCAGCTCCTTGGGTTCTGATTCCCCGATCCAGCTCCCCGGTTTTCTGATCCCAGTCCGGGTTTCGTGATCCTGATCCCAGCCCCGGTTTTCAGTCCCGGGTTCTGGATCAGATCCCGTCCCGGTTCTGACTCCCGGTTCCGAGGTCCAGTTTCATCCAAGTCCCGGGTTATGATTCCCCAGTCCGGCCCGGTTTCGTCTGGTTCGATCCAGTCCCAATCTTGGTTCCTCCCCGTGCCACGTCCCTGGTTCTGTCCCAGTCTCGGTCCCCAGTCCCCGTTCCATCCCAGTCCCGTCCGGTCCCAGTCCCAGTCCTGCTTCTCGATCCCGTCCCGTCTCGGGTCCCGTCCCCGTTCCCATCCCGGTCCATCCCGATTCCGGTTTGATCCACGTCCCACGTTCCCAGCCCATCCTATTCAAATCTGGCCCTGGTCCCGGTCCCAGTCCCGAGGTTCCCAGAATGTAGGTTCTTAATCTGGGTTCCCGGTTCCCGTCCAGTCCCGGTCAGTGCTGGTTCTAATCCTGGGTCCCGGTTCCGTCCGTCCGTTCCTGGTCCTTGATCCTCCAGTCCAGTTTCTGATCCCAGCCCGAATCCCAGATCCATCTCGGTCCCGGTTCGTGATCCAGTCCCAGTCCCAGGTCTCGAGTTCCATTCCAGTCCCCTCCCAGTTTGATCTAGGTCCCGAGTCCAGTCCTGGTTCTGTCCGGTCTCCCAATCCCATCCGGTTCTGATCCCAGTCCCAGTCCTGGCCCCATCCCACGTCCTCCCGGTTCCAATCCAGTTCTGCTCCCAGTCCAGTCCTGGCCCCATCCAGGGGTTTTTTTTCCCCAGTCCCTGTCCCCGCGGCTGCGTTCTGTCCTGGTCCCGGGTCTGATCCCGCTCCATCCCAGGCGTCCACCTCTTGGTCCCGGTTCGTCCTGGGTTCCGATTCAGCCCGGTCCAGCCTCCCGCATTCCCCTATGCCAACTCTGAGTCCCGGTCTCGGTTCCCATTCCAGTTCCCTCCCAGTTCTGATTCAGGTCGGATCCGCGGCCCCGTCCCGGTTTGATCCCAGTTCCCGGTCCTGTCCCAGTGCTGCGTTCTGATCCTGCGGTCCCAGTCTCTCGATCCCCGGTCCCAATCCCAGATCCATCCTGGTTCGGTTCCGCGGTCCGGTTCCACTCCAGTCCGGTTTCCGGACTCCCATCAGTTCCCAGTGCCAGTCCCATTCCCGGTCTGTCCCTAGTCCAGTCCAATGCCAGCCCCAGTTGCGGTTGACTGGATGCCCATTTTACTGGTCCCGTTCCTGGTTCCAATCCAGTTCCTGGTTCTGGTCCCAATCACGGTTCCCGATCCCAGTGCCGGCGTCCCAGTGTTTGGTCCCATGCCCAGGTATCCCGATACCGCAGGCCGGTCCCAACCGCTTGGTCCCCAGTCCCGGTATTGACCCGGACCTGCATTCCCCTCGTCCCAATCCCAGTTCGCTCCTAGGAGCAAGCTGAAATCCCCATGCCGGTCCCCCGATCCCAGTTCTGACCCGCCCCTCCATTCCCCTCCCAGTCCCCAGCACTGGTTTCTGTCCCACGGTCCCGTCCATTCCCGGTCTATTCCGTCCTACGGTCCCAGTCCCGGTTCTTATCCCCACTCCACGCTCCCCGGTTCTGCTTCACGTTCCGTCCCGCCCCCGCTGTTCCCAATCTGGCCCTGTCCGGTCCCACTTCCCGGTTCGTCCCCGTCCACAGGTCCCAGGTCCCCATCCGTTCCTGTCCCAGTCCCGTCGTGGCCCTCCAGTACCACCCGTCCCCACCCTCCCAGTGCTGGTCTGTCCTGTCCCCGTTCTGCTCCCAGGTCCCCAGTCCCGGCTCCGTCCTGTCCCTGGTTCTGGCTGGTTCCCCGTCCGGGTCTCCACTCCCAGTCCGGCCCGGCTTTCAGTCCAGTCCCATCCCGGTCCATCCGGTTCTGATCCCTCCCGGTCCCGCTCCTCGGTCTCTGAAATCCCTTCCCCGTCCGGTTCTGCCCAGCCTCCCTTCTCTTCAGTTCCCCTCAGGTTCTGATTCCTGTCCCCATCTCGGTCCCGCGTGCGGCCCAGTTCCGTGTCTCTCCAATCCCGGGTCATCCGTGGTCCCGTGTTCGGTCCAGTCCGGTTTGCCGGACCTGTCTCCGTTCCCCCTCCAGTTTGGATCCTCAGCTCCCCCGCGGTCCCGCTCCCGGTATCTGCCCGGCCGCCTCCATCCCCTCCAGTCCAGTCTTGGTTCTAGCTCCCGTCCCATCCTGTTCGGTTCTGATTCCAGTCCGGTTCCGCCCCCTCCTGTTCCCCCTCTGCCTGGCTCCAGGCCCATTGCCGGTCGCTGCCCAAATCCCCGCTGGTCCCGAAGCGTCCCGTGTGTTCTTCTCCTGGTTCCTCCAAAGTTCCCTCCTGGTTCCGGTCTCATGTATCGCTACCGCTCTGGCCCAGTTCGTCCCTTCCGCCCCCTCCCCCATCCCAAGGTCCAGTTCCAGTCCGTCGTCCGATCCAGCCAGTCACGTTTCTTCCCCTCCGGTCCCGCCGGTTCCAGTCCCCGGTCGCGTTCCCATTAGTCCATTCCCGTTCTGTCTCAGGTCCTCCAGCCCCCGTCCTGGTTCGCGCTCCGGCGTCCGTCCGTCCGCTCCCGTTCCATCCGAGATCCCGGTTCTGATTCGTCCGCGTCCTGACCCCTCCTGTTCACCTTCCTGGCACCTGTTCCCGGTCCTCCCGGTTCTGCTCCCTCACAGTACTGGCCCCCTCCCCGTTCCGGTCCTGTGCTGTGTTCTTCCGGATCCCTTTCATCTTTCCCCCGTCCCGATCCCTTCGCTCCATCTAGGTTCCGTCCCCGTCCTGTCCCTCCCGCTCCCATTCCGTTCTGCATCCCCAGCCCCTGGTCAAGTCCGGTTCTTCGATCCCGGTGCAGCCCAATCCCGTTCTATCCCGTGCCAGGTCCCAGTCGTTAGTCCCCGTCCGGCTTCTGACCGGCAACCGCCATCCCTCCCGTCCCGTCTGGTTCTTGCTCCAGGTCCCGGTACCCATCCCCAGTTCTAATTCCAGTCCTGGTCCCGTCCCTCCCCAGGCACTTCCAGATCCTCCTATTTGATCCCGTCGGGTTCCAGCTTCCCCAATCCACGGTCCCCGCCCGGTTCCACGTCCACGTCTCCGTTCCTTCATCCCCCCCCAGTTATGCTTCGGTCCGCTCCCAGCCCTCCCGGTTCTGATCCCGTTCAGTTTAGTTCGTCCCAGGTCCCCCCCCCCTCCTGTCCATCCTGGTCCTTTCCGTCCCTCCCGGTCTGATCCCCCGGTCCCCGGGTCCCGGTCCGCGTTCGGTTTTTGATCCGTCCGTTATCTTAATCCGTCCCGCGTGCCAGTTCCCAGTCCCGTGCTGTCTGATCTGCGTCCGCCTCCCGCTCCCCTGCGCTGGGATCCGGTTGCCCTCCCAGACTGGTCTGTTGCCCTTGCCGTCGTCCCCTCCCCATCCCCTCCGTCCCATACCCGTCCCTGCCTCCATCCCCATCCCGTCCCGTCCAAGTCCCATTCCCCTCAAGTCCCTCCCCTCCCAGTCCCTCCGTCCCTCCCCTCCACTCCCCTCCGTCCCTCGTCCCCCCATTCCCTACCAATCCGTCGCGTCCGTCCGTCCGTCCAGCCTCCCGCGTCCCACTCCCTTTCCAGTCCTCCAGGTCCCCTCCCATCCCACCTCCCTATCCAGTCCAATCCCAGTCCATTCCCATCCGATAACCTCCCAATACCCTCCCCGTCCCCTCCGTCCATCCCCATCCAGTCCCCTCCCGTCCATCCCAATCACCGTCAATCCCATCCCGTCCCCCTCCCGTCCAGTTCCAGAATCCCTCCAAGTCCCTCCACCTCCATCCCATCGTCCAGTTCCTCCGTCCCCCTCCCGTCCCTCCAGTCCGTCCCCTCCGTCACTCCCCTCCCTCCCAGCCACGCTCCAGTCCCCTCCCGTTCCCTCCCACTCCAATCCACATTACCTCCCTCCCACGTCCACATCCCTCCATCCACTCCACTCACCTCCGCCTCCCTCCTCCCTCCCGTCCATCCGTCCTCCAGTCCAGTCCCCATCCCTCCCCTCCGCGTCCCCGATCCCAATCAACCCATCCCGAGTCCCACGTCCATCCCCGTCCCTCCCCGTCCCTCCCCGTCAATCACCAGTCCATCGCCCCACGTCCCCTCCACTTCCCTCCCATCCACTCCAGATCCCCTCCCAGTCCCATTCCCGTTCCCATCCCAGTCCGTCCGACCCTCCCCTCCCAGTCGCATCCCCCCCTCCCCATCCCCTCCCACGTCCCTCCCATCCTCCCACCTCCCCAGTCGCCCAATCCATCCAGTCTCCCGTCCATCCCCGTCCTCCCATCCCGTCCTCCCGTCCCGTCCCTCCATTCCTCCCATCCCCCCGTCCCCCTCCCTCCCTCCCTCCCTCCAGTCCCATCCCGATCCCGTCCACGATCCGGTCCGTCCCCTCCCTCCCTCCCACTCCCCAGTCCCCGTCCCCTCCCAGTCATCCATCCCACTCCCCTCCCTCCAGTCCTCCCGGCCCATCCGTCCCAATCCATCCCCGTCCCACTCCCATCCATCCCCCTACCAGTCCCCCTCCCAGTCCCATCGCGATCCCATCCCACTCCAAGTCCCTCCCACTCCCGTCCCATTCATCCCGCGTCCTCCCATCCCCATCGCTCCAGTACAAGTCCAATCCCTGTCCCGTCCATCCCCTCCGTCCCTCCAGTCCCCATCCGTCCCTCCCGTCCCAAGTCTCAGCTCCCCGTCAGATTCCCACTCCAACCATCCCGTCCGCCATCCAATCCAACTCCATCCCGTCCCTCGCCCATCCCATCCCCCGGTCCCCCTCCATCCCATCGCGTCAGGTCCCACCATCCCCAGTGTTCCAAGTCCTCACGTTGCTCAAGTCCCCAGCAGCCACTCCCCAATCCCGTCCCCCATTCCAGTCCCTCACCTCCCTCCCCATCCAGTCCCACTCCCCTCTCCATCCCGTCCAGTCCAGTCCCGTCCTCCCCTCCCGTCCCCCGTCCCATCCATCCCCTCCCGTCCCATTCCCGGTCCGCCCGTCCCTCCAGTCACCCTCCCCCTCCATCCTCCCCTCACTCCCGTCACGTCATCTCCCCTCCCTCCCATCCCGTCCGTCCACGGTTACCTCGTCCTTTCCGCTCCCACCCCGTCCCATTCCCGTCCCCCCTTCCATCACACAATCCCCCTCCCTCACAGCATCCCCTTACCAAACCGATCCCTCCAACATCCCACATCCTCAGTTCCCCATACCACGGTCCCATCACCACTCCCCCTCCCATCCGAGTCACTCCAGATTCCTCCATCCCCTCCAGGTCACAGATCCCAGATCCCATCCCGTTCTGGCCACGCCACATCATAATTGCTCATGACCGACCGCCGCTTTGACTACGGACCCCCGACCCGAACGAGATTTTGCGGTATTATGGACACGGGAACAATTAGGACACACGATCCATAGGGCACCGCAAGCGTCCTTGGGCCCAAACCGTTCCTAGAAGACAGAAATTATAGCGGATATTTTGGCCGGAATGTCCGGGGGAGTTTTAGAGAGGTTTTTGGAAGAATAAAACCAGGCATATCTGACGGTCAGTACTTCCTGAGGGGGCTGTGGGCGTTGGCGCGGGCACTTTGGGATCCCGGGGGCTTTTGGGGGATTTGGGGTTCCCGGGCGCGACGCTATTGGTTCCTGGGCCGGCAGTTTTGCGGTGCTCACGAGGCGTTTGGGATTTTCGGGTGTTCTGCGATGCGCTCGGGGTTTGGGGGTCGGAGGCTTTGTGGATTCTGAGGCTTTGGGGATGTCCGGGGTTTTGGGTGTCCTGGCAGCGTTGGGCGGCTTTTGGGTGATCCTGGCGAGCTTTGGGTGGAGCCTTTTGGGGTCCTGGGCGGCTTATTGGGCGTTCTGGGCGGAATTTGGGTTTTGGGATGTCCCGGCGGTTTGGCTCACGGGGACTTTTTGGGGTTGTCCTGGGATTTGGGCTTTTGCCGGCTTGTCTGGGCCGGCTTTGGTCCCCGCAGGTTTTGGGGTGTCCTGGGGGCTTTGGGGCCTTTGGGGTCATGTCCTGGGGGATTTTGGGGGTTTTGGGGATAATGTCCCGACGCCTTTGGATACCCCCCCCCGTTTTGGCGATGTCGGCGGGATTTGGGATTTTGGGGGTGTCCTGGGGATTTGGGGGTTTTGGGGTCCCGGGAGGGGCTTTGGGTGTCACCGGCGGATTTGGGATTTGTTCCCGCGATTTGGGCTGGGGGATCGACCGGGCGCTATGCGCGTTTTGGGTTCCTGGGCCTTTGAGGGTTTTGGGGACATGTCCCGGTTCAGCATTGGGGTCCTGCGGCTTTGGTGTCGGGCCTTTTGGCAGGTTCCGGGCGTTGGGATTTTGGAGTGTCGTCCTGCGGTTGGGGTTTGGGTGTCTCTGGGCGCTTGGGGGATTTTGGGGTTGTCTTGGCGCGTTTGGCTCCCGGAGTTTGGGGTTGTCCGCGGTTTGGCATCGGACCGGCCTTTTGGGGATCCCTTGGGCGGTTTTGGGGTGTCCCGGGGCTTTTGGGGGTTTTGGGCGTCCGTGTTTTCAGGGGGGGGTTTTGGGTTTCCGGGGGTATTTGGGCTTTGGTTCGGCGGGTTTGGAGCTAACACCCCCGCTTTTTGGGGTCCTGAAGGGCTAGATTTGGTAGTGGATGTCGGGGCTTTTGGAGGGTTTCGGGTAGGTTAAAATTAATTACAGGTCCCAGTACGTTTCGGGGGAGGGGTTTTGGGGGCGGTCGCCGGGGTTTGGGTTTTGGTTGTCCGGGTTTGGGGCCCTGGGGTTTGGGGTGTCCGCCGCGGGCTTTTAGGGGCTTTGGGGTGCCGGGGCATTTCGGGCTTTGGGTGTCCCGGGGGGCGTTTCTGAGGTCCCCAGAGGTTTTGGGGTCCTGGGCGCTTTGGGGGCTTTGGGATTCTGGCTGCGTTTGGATCCTGCGGTTTTGGGGGTCCCGGGGGATCTGGAGTTTTGGGTTGTTCCTGGCCTTTGGGGCTTTTGGGACAACAATAATGTCCCCGGGGGATTTTGGGGCTTTTGGGGCTAATGTCCAGGAGCGCATTTGGTTTGGCGGCTTGTTGGTGGTTCTCACAAAAAGTGGTAAACACCGATCACCAACAGCTCATGAGCCCGCCCGGGCGCAGATTTTACTTGGACGTTTGGGGTGTCCGGGATTTTGGGGTTTTGGGGTGCTTCCTCCAAGCATGGTGTTCGATCTGGAATTTTAGAGAGTAGATGGAGGACATGTCCGGTCTCACGCTGGGCTATAGTTTGTACGGCCCGGTCTGTCGCACTTTTATTTGTTGTTCTGCGAACTTGGCTTTGGCCACGCAATTGATGGTGATTTTCGGAGTCGCTAAGTTTGGCAGTGTGGATCTGTGGTATGGGGGAGCGTGTCAGCAGAATAGCTCGACGGTGTGGTTCTCGTGCTCAGTTTTTTGGTGATGCCGGAGCTTTCTCGGCAAAAGTCCTAGGGCGAAAATATGGAAAGCAGCTGCTGCTCTGGATTGCAGTCCGCTCTCTCGGCGTTTTTCCTGAATCTGAGCTCCTTATTAATC
>NDFG01000376.1:47076-60083 GCA_002167245.1 Sporophila hypoxantha
TTTTTCCCCCAGAAGGCGCCGCCGCCCGAGTTCCCGCACGAGCCCGAGCCCGAGGAGCCGGACGAGGAGACCCCGCGGGGCGGGCGCAGGAACAGGGCCAAGGGCAAGGTGGGACAGACAGGGGGACGGACGGACGGACAGGGGGACGGACGGACGGACGGACGGACGGACACGGGGATGGACGGACGGACGGACGGACAGCTGGGCGGTGGGATGGACGGACGGACGGACGGAGGGATGGACGGAGGGACAGGGGGATGGATAGAGGGACAGCTGGGCAGTGGGATGGACGGACGGACAGACGGACGGACAGAGGGATGGGACAGAGGGACGGACGGAGGGACAGAGAGACAGACAGAGGGACAGTGGGACAGACAGACAGAGGAACAGTGGGACGGAGGGACAGAGGGACAGAGGGACAGCTGGACAGCCAGACAGCTGGACACGTAGACAGCTGGACAGCTGGACAGACGGACAGACGGACAGGCGGGCAGCGGGAGAGCCGGGCAGGATGGACGGACAGCCAGACATTGGGACAGACGGACAGGCGGGCAGCGGGACGGCTGGGCAGACAGACGGATGGACAGACGGACGGACAGCTGGACATTGGGACAGCCGGCCGGACAGACAGACAGACGGACAGCTGGGCAGACAGACAGCTGGCCGGCTGGACAGGCAGATGGACAGCTGGATGGACAGACAGACGGACAGCTTGGCAGACAGCTGGCCGGACAGACAGACAGACAGACGGACAGACAGACAGCCGGCCGGACAGACAGATGGACAGACGGACGGACAGCTGGGCAGACAGACAGACAGCTGGCCTGACGGACAGACAGACAGACAGACGGACAGACAGACAGCTGGGCGGACAGACAGACAGACAGACGGACAGACAGACAGCCGGGCAGACAGACAGACAGCCGGCCGGCTGGACAGACAGACAGGCAGACAGGCAGACAGACAGACAGACAGGCAGACAGCTGGACAGACAGACAGACAGGCAGACAGCCGGACAGACAGACAGACAGGCAGCCGGCCGGCCGGACAGGCAGAGAGACAGACAGACAGACAGACAGACGGACAGACAGACAGCTGGCCGGACAGACAGACAGACAGACAGACGGATGGACAGACAGCCGGCTGGACAGACAGACAGACAGACAGACGGATGGACAGACAGCCGGCCGGACAGCTGGGCAGACAGACAGCCGGCCGGCTGGACAGACAGACGGACATCTGGGCAGAGAGACAGGCAGACAGGCAGACGGACAGACAGCCGGACAGACAGACAGCCAGCCGTGTCCCCCGCAGGCGTACGGGCTGGTGATGAAGCGCAGGGCGGACGCGGCGCTGGAGGAGAGAGACAAACCCTACGTGTGCGACAGTGAGAGAGCATGGGGGATTGGGGATTTTGGGGCAGTTTGGGGCTTTTTGGGGATTTTTGGGGATTTTTGGGGATTTTTGGGGAGTTTGGGGGATTTTGGGGTCTGGTTTTGGGGCGATGGGCGTCTGGGGAGGTGAGTCTTTGGGGTCTGATTTGGTGGTTCAGGTTGTGGGGATTTGGAGGAACTTGGGGGGTCAGGTTTTGGGGCGAAATTTGAGGATTTTGGGTCTGGTTTTGTGGAATTTGGGGGAATTTCGACCGGCCGTTGGGGTGGTTTTGGGGATTTTGGGAATTTTGGGGGGCTTTTGAGGCGTTTTGGGGCTTTTGGGCAGTTCTTTAAGGAGCGTTTTGGGATGCTTGGGGCGTTTTGGGGCGTTTTGGAGCTTTTGGGGCTTTTTTGAGGTCGGAGGCGGTTCGGGGTGCTTTTGGGGGGAGTTTTTGGGCGGTTTTGGGTGTTTTGGTGGATTTGTGGGGATTTCTCGGGGGAGTTTATGGTGGCATTTTGGTGCATTTTGGGAGTTTTGGATTGGCGTTCTGGGGGTGTTTTGGAGTTTGGTCTTTGGGGCAATTTTGGGGGGAATTTGAGGGCAGGTTTTGGAGCGATTTCTTGGGATTTTGAGGGGATTTTGGGGGATTTTGGCTGTTTGGGAGAGTTGTGGGGCTTTTGAGGCGCTTTTGGGGAATTTTGGTGGGGTCTCATGTTTTGGGGCATTTGGGCGCGTTTTGAGCGTTTGGGGATTTTTGGGGCCGTTTTTGAGGTGTTTGGGGCCAATTTTTGGGGCATTCTTTGCGGCACTTTTGGCGCCTTATTGAGGCGTTTTGGGGCATTTTGGGCATTTGTGGGCATTTGGCATTTTGGCGGACCGTTTTGGGGCATTTGGGGCATTTTGGGCGGTTTGGGGCGTTTTTGCAGCTTTTTGGGGATTTTTGGGCTTTGACGTTTTGGTCTTGGGGCCAGTTTTGGGGCCTGGAATTTGGGCTTTGGGGGGCTTTTTGGTGGATTGACGTATTTGGGGGAAATTATGAAATGACGGAACTGTAGAAGGGCGCTGTCTTTCGAGAGGGGCAGATTTGTGAGAGCGGAATTGTTGTGTTGCGCGCGCGGGAAATATCTCCGCGGCCGCTGAGTGGATGGGCATTTATGGAGAGTGTATGGCACTCTTCTCTGGAAGTTTTGGGTGTGTATATTGGCGGCCTCTTTTTGAGTGTTTTGGGACGGTTCATTTTGATTCGAAGAGTTTGGGGGCATTTTGGGGCATTTGGGAATTTTGGGGCTTTTTGGGGCTTTTGGGGCATTCTGGGGCGTTTTTGGGGCATTTTGGGGGCGTTTATTGGGGCATTTTGGGGATTTTTTGGGGGCATTTTGAAAAGACGTGGGGAAGTTTGCAATTGCGGGGTCTATGCAGATCGCGCGGGGAGTTTTGTGGGGCTTTTTGTGGTAGCGCGAGGCATCTGCAAAATGTCACATCGGCAAGAGTCTCTATTGGGGCTAGATCTCTGTGTGTGTGTCCTAGGTGAATCGCGACGTCGGAGTTCGTAGCTTGGAGGAGGGGCTCTTATGGGGGGACTTGGGGCAGTTTTGGGGCGTTTTGGGGCGTTGGGGCTTTTGGCGTTTTGGGGCGTTGTGGGGCCCTTTTTGGGGATTTTTTGGGGATTTTCTCTTGCGGGCGTTGTGGGGCTTTTGGGAAATTTGGGGCTTTTTTCTGAGGCGTTTTGGGGCATTCTGGGCGTTTTGGGGAGTTTTTGGGGCATTTTGGCGGCGTTTTGGGGCATTCACTATCGCGGGCATTTGGGGGCGTTGGGCCGTTTGGGGGGCTTAGGGGGGTTTGGGGTCGGTTTTTGGGGTTCCTGACCTGGTTTTTTGGGGATTTTGGGGTCTGGTTTTTGGGGAATCTAGGCGATTTTGGGGTCTTGGTTTTTGGGGCAGTTTGGGGGTCGGTTTTTGCCGGGATTTGGGGGGAATTGGGCGGTTTTTGGGGGGATTTGGGGGGTTGAGGGATTTTGGGGGGTTTTGGGGGAGGTTTGGGGGGTTTGGGTTCTGTTTTTGGGGGGTTTTGGGTTTTTTCACTGGGGGAGTTTTTGGTCTGGTTTTGGGGGGCAGTTTGGGAGATTTTGGGGGTCTGGTTTTGGGGGAATTTGGGGGAATTTTGGGGACTGGTTTTGGGGGGAAATTTGGGGGATTTTGGCGTCTGGTTTGGGGGAATTTGGTGATTTTTCGGGTCTGGTTTGGGGTTTTGGAGGTTCTGCGTCGTCTGGTTTCGGGGCAGTTTTGGGTCTCAGTTTTTTTGGGGGGAGTGGGGTAGAAAGGGCCTGACACAACTTAGAGGAGAGGCGGACTAGGCCCAGGTAACGGCAGTAGGCCGGGAGATGATAAGCACGGGCCTGAGGAATGCAGCAGGGGAAGAGATCGCATATGGGGGCCAGAATTCATATGACGATACTAACTTCGTAGGAGGTTGAAGAAGATTCACAAGTAGTGTTCTGGGCCGGGCGAGGGGGGGGGTTGGGGGGTGGGGAATAGGGGCCACAACCAAATGGCCTGGGACCGCGGGAGGGGGCACAAACACCAACCAGGGGGGTATATTGGTTTGGGGCGACAGGGGGGTGCGGGAGGTTGAATACGCCATGGTGGACACAATAGAGGCGCGGGACCAGAGAGAGGGGGAGTGCCGCGGCAGATATCGACAATGATAGTCCCGGGAAGGAGCGAGAAGATAAATAGGAGCGGAGTACGGATCAGTTACTAAAAGTTGCATGGGAAGATCGGTGTCCGCGAATGCCGCAGCTGCGCCCAACATAGCGATAAGGAGGATTCGTCTCGAGCCGAATCTGAAGGAAGGTAAGTAGGATCACACGGGGCGGGCGCCAGAAGTGTGGCAAGTGGAGCGTAAGTTGTGAAGATAGCGGAAACCTGATCGTAGTATCGAGGTGTAGGAAGAGGTATACTCGCCGTGCTACGAAGTGATGCGGGAATTCCGGTGTGTAACACGAGTGATGCAAATTGCCGTGATGACTTTCCGCGAGAGATGAGATTTTGGGGTCCGTGCCGATTTTGGGGGTTTTGGAGGTTTGGGGTCTTGGTGTTGTAGGAGGATTTGGGGGATGTTGGCTCTGGTTTTTGGGGCAATCTGGGCGGGGTATCTATATTGGGGTTCTCGCGTTTTGTGGGGGAATTATAGAGATGTGGGGGTCTTGGTTTTGGTGGAGAGAGAGTGGGGCGCAGTGTTTGGAGGTCACGCTGTGTTTTGGGGAGAATTGATAGTTGGGGATTTGTGGGGTCTGGTTTTGGGGTAGAAAATTTGGGGGGATTTTGGGTCTGGTTTTGGGGAGAATTTGGGGGAATTTTGGGTCTGGTTTTGGGGGGAATTTGGGGGGGATTTGGGGTCTGGTTTTGGGGGAATTTGGGGGAATTTGGGTCCTGGTTTTGGGGGGAATTTGGGAGATTTTGGGGTCTGGTTTTGGGGGGGAAATTTGGGGCAGTTTGGGGTTGGTTTTTGGGGGGTTTTGGGGGGGAATTTTGCCGCGACACAGGCGTTTTGGGGAGGATTTACGGCGGGTTTGATGAGGATTTTGGGGTTTTGGGGGAGGTTTTGGGGGGTTTTGGGGGTCTGGTTTTGGTGGGGTTTTTCGGAGCGCGGTTCTTGGGGTCCATGCCCTTTTTGGGGTCCTGTCCTTGGATTGGAGGGATTTTGGGTTCCCTGACTCAAGTTTTGCGGGTCCTGTGCGAGTTTTGGGGGCTTTCGGGGAGGTTTTGGGGTCCCCTGCACTGGTGGTTTGGGGGGATTTTGGGGTCCTTGTGGCGATTTTGGGGGTTTGGGAGTTTTGGGGAGTGGTTTTGGGGCGAAATTTTTGGGGGAAGGTTTTGGGTCCCAGTTTTGGGGGGGAACTTTGGGGGATTTTGGAGTCTCAGTTTTGGGGTCTCATTTTGGGGGATTTGGGGCATTTTGGGGGGGTTTGGTGTTTTGGGGTCCACATTTTAGGGGTCCCAGCTTTTTGGAAGGGGTTTGGGGGTCCTCTGGATCACTTTTGGGGTTGGGGTCCTTGTACCCCAGTGAGTGACCGCTCGGGCACAGCGAGTGACCACTCCCCTGATGCCCGAGTGAGCCTCTGACCCCGAGTGACCGCTCGACAGCGAGTGACCGGGCTGACGTCACAGAGTGACCTCTGACCTGAGTGATCCGCCTAGACCCCAAGTGCCTGCTCAGACCTGAGTGACCGCTGACCCTCGAGTGCCCGCTGACCCTGAGTGACCAATTTGACCCTGAGTGACCGCTGACCCTGAGTGACCGCTGGACCCTGAGGTGACGTTTGGACAACTGAGTTGACCACTGAGCCAGCGACTCACTGACCCTGGAGTGGTCCGCTCAGATACTGAGTGACCTGCTCTGACATTGCAGTGGACCAATTGACCCTGAGTGACCGCTGGACACGTGATGACACGCTCAGATTACCGCAGTGAGCCGACTCTGACTTTTAGTGACAATCAGCCCCAATGACCGCTCAGATTCTGTGGCCTGAGTGACCACTCGGATCCAGAGTGACTCGCGCTCGGAACCGCTGAGTGACCACCTAAGCCCCAAGTGACCATTCCAACTCTTGGCCTGGGGTGACCTCTCAGATCTCTGAGTGACCTCTCGGACCACATGGTGTATATATCTCACGTCGTATGATAAGCTCTATCAGTGCACGCAAATGTCCTTCAGTCCTGCGGGCAGCGCTACAAGAAGCTAACTTGCCTGTCCGTCGGGCGAGCTGTGGGCTTGAGCTGCCACTGCAGCTACACCACCTGGCATGAGGTGACGCCTGGGCCTCGAGTGACCGCTCAGACAACCGAGTGGACCGCTCAGACTCTGAGTGCACCACTGACCCTGAGTGACGCAATTGACCCTGAGTGACCGCCCTGACACAGGCTGAGTGACCGCTCAGATACTGAGTGACCGCTCTGACTTTTAGTGAACCAATCAGCCCCAAGTGACCACTCAGACACTGAGTGACCGCTCATATATGAGAGTGATACGTGGCCTGATTTTAGTGACCAATTGACCCTATGAGGTTGACCCGCTCAGGCCCAATTAACCATTCCAGACTCTGGGCCCAAGTGACGCTCGGAAACCCTGAGCTGACACCTTGGCCACCTGAGTGACCCGCTGACCCTAGTGACCGCTGACCCTGAGTAGGACCGCTACAGACTCTGAGTGCACCGTTCTGACACTGAGTGACCGCTCAGCCCCAATTACCATTGGAGACTCTGGGCCCGAGTGACGCGCTCGGTACCACCGAGTGACCCTGAGTGACCACTTTGTTCTGCCCCCCCAGTCTGCGGGCAGCGCCTACCAGGACGAGAGAGAGACACCGACCCGGGGCTGCGCTTGCCACTGAGAGCCACATCCCACCTGGCTGCAGTGACCGCTGGGACTGCGTATCACGGAGCTGAGTGAGGCAGCGGGAGGAACACCTGAGAGCGGCTGAGGATCCAGACATGCTGAACCGAACCATCGAGAGCGCGGGAGGAGTGGGCAACGAGAGAAGGGAGGTGACCACTGACCCTGAGTGACCGGTGGCTTGGATACCACTGCAGTGAGCTGATCGCGCACTGACCTACGCCGACCGGGAGGTGAATTCACCCTTGGAGAAAGCTGCACCACTCTGGACCGTGGACTGCGACCGCTGAGGCCCGCAGTGACAATCAGCTAAATACTGAGTGACCGACTCTGAGGTGACCAACTGACCCTGAGTGAACCGCTTCAGACCCCAAGTGACCCACTGAACCTGATGAACCGCTACTGCCTGAGTGACCGCTGAGCCCAGCTGACATTCAGATACCGAGTGACCGCTTGACTATGAGTGACCGCTCCCACCTGAAGTAACGCACTGGCCTGATGACTGCTTGGATCACTGAGTGACCACTCTACTTTAGTGACCAATCAGCCAAGTGCGCTCTGACCCGGAATGACCGCACTTTCAGGTCCGAATAATAGGCATCTCTGGCATCCACTGACCGAGGTGATGATGACCGCTTGGCATAGTGCACACCGAGAGCTCTAGAAATGACGGTGAGTGATCGTCGGCTGAGAGATTGCCCCACTCCCCCCCAGTCTGCGGGCAGCGCTACAGAGAACCGCCGGGGGCGAGCTGACACAATCGCAAAGGCATCACAACACCTTGGCCTGAGCAGGGTGGCCTGAAGCCGAATACAGCGAGAGGGGCATCCATGCTGGGCTCCTGGAGTGACGAGCTGTCTCTATATATTTCGGTCAGAATACCGAGTGACCCCCCAGACTTTGAGTGACGCTGACCCTGTAGTGAACCGATTGAACCCTGAAGTGACGGCTCACCCGAATTAAACCATTTAGACTCTGGGCCCAAGTGACCGCTCCGGACCCTGAGTGAACCGCCGGAGAGTGACCGCTCAGATACAACGAAGTGACCACTCTGAGCTTTTAGTGACCACTCATCCCCCCTGAGTGACCGCTCAGCCCCAATTAACCATTCAGACTCCTGGCCCGAGTGACCGCTCGACTCTGAGTGAACCTTGGCCACCAAGTGACCCCACTCGGACACCGAGTGGGAAGCCACTTTGACCAATCTGGCCTCAATGTCCTTCAAGTCTGCGGGCAAGCCGCTACAAGAACCGCCCGGGGCTGAGCTACCATGCAGCCACACCGCACCTGGCATTGAGTGAACCTGCTGGGCCTGCTGACCACTGACCCTGAGTGACCGCTGGGCCTGAGTGACCACTAGCCCCTGAGTGACCGCTGGGCACTGAGTGACCACTCAGCCCTGAGTGACCGCTGACCCCAAGTGACTAATCAGCCCAGGTGACCGCGCTCCCTGACTGACCACTCACCCCTGCTTACCTGCAAGTGACCATCAACGCAAATACCCTGAGACACCGGTGACCAACTGGCTCTGAGTGACCACTCAGATACTACTGCTACCATGACCATGAGTGACCACTGCGGCGCCAAGTGACCATCGGCCACTGAGTGAACCGCTCCAATGCACCAAGTGTCTGCTGAGCCGAGTGACCGCTCACCCTGAGTGACCATTGACCCTGATGACCAACTGGCCCTGAGTGCCACTCAGAGTACTGAGTGACCGCTCTGACATTTAGTGACATCGCCCTGATGGACCACTCAGCCCCAATTAACCATTTTAGACTCCTGCGCCCGCAAGTGACCGCTCAGACTTCTGAGTGACCACTCGGACACTGAGTGGACCACTCGACACTGAGTGACCCCTGAGTGACCATTTCCCCCCCCCCCCCCCCCCCAATGTCACTCTCCCCAGTCTGCGGCAGCCGCTACAAGAACCGCCCGCGGTGAGCTGCACTGCAGCCACACCCCACCTGGCTGAGTGATCCGCTGGTGCCTGATGACCACTGAGCCTGGAGTAGACCCGCTCTGGACACCTGAGTGACCCCATTGACCTGAATGACCCAATTGATACTAGAGTGACCACCTGAGCCCAGTGACCCACTCTGACTTTGAGTGACCACTCACACCTGAGTGACCGCTGAGCCAGTGATCCCAATTCAGATACCCGAGTGACCGCTTGCTCTGAGTGAGACCACTGACCCTGAGTGACCACTGGGCCCAAAGTGACTGCTGAGATACCGAGTGAACCACTCGGGACACTGAGTGACCGCTCTGACTCTGAGTGACCGCTGAGCCAGTGAACCATTCAGATACTGAGTGACTGCTGGTGCTTCTGAGGTGACACTGACCCGATGAACCGCTCGGTACACTGAGTGACCACTGACCCTGAGTGAAACGCTGCGGACACTGAGTGACCACTGACCCTGAGTGACCGTGACCCGATGACCGCTGACACCCGAGTGACCAATGATACTGAGTAGACCGCTGAGCCCAGTGAAGCCGCCTGACTTTGAGTGACCGCTCGGACCCCTGAGTGACCGCTCAGCCCAATTAACCATTTAGACTCTGGCCCGTAGTGGACCGCTCGGTACTCTGAGGTGACAAGTTGACCATGAGTTGACCGTTAGATTCTGGGCCTGAGTACCACTCACCCTGAGTGACCGTTTCAGACCACCGAGTGACCGGCTGGACACTCGAGTGAACCAATTGACCCTGAGTGACCACTGAACACGAGTGACGCGCTCCTCCCCTGACTGACCACTCAGCCCTGCTTATCCCTGATGACCACTTCAACGCCACCAAATGACCCCTTAGACACTGAGTGACCAATCAGATACTGAGTGACCGCTCAGACTTTGAGTGAACCACTGACTCCCAAGTGGACTGCTCAGACCCTGAGTGACCGCTCATCCCAAGTGCTGCTGAGCCCGTGACCGCTCACCTGAGTGACGCAATTTGAACCCGAAATGACAATTGGCCTGAGTGACACTCAGACACCGAGTGACGTGGCTCTAGTGAACGCGCTCAGACCTGAGTGACCGCTGGGCTCATGACCATGTCAGATACCGAGTGACCGCCTTGCTCTGAGTGCCACTGACACCTGAGTGACCGCTCGGACACTGAGTGACCAATTGATCTGAGTGACCACATTGGCCACTGAATGACCGCTTCAGCATACGATGGGACCACTCTGACTCTGAGTGACCGCTTCAGACCCTGAGTGACCGCCAGAGCCTCACAATTAACCATTCAGAGTCCTGGCCCAAGTGACCGCGTCAGTACTCTAGTGACCACTCCTGAGACAGGAGTGACCACATCGAGCGCACTCACTGACCGGCAACAGCGTCGAGGATGAAACCGCTCACCCGACGTGACGCGCTCAGTAACACCGGAGTGACCGCTCTGAGTTTTTAGTGACCAATTCGCCAAAGTGAACGCTGACACTGAGTGCCAATGACCCTGAATGGATGTCACCCACAGTGACCGCTCAGACCCTTGAGTGACCGCTCAGGCCCCAATTATACCATTTAGACTCCTGGCCCAAGTGACCGTCGGACTAACTCAGTACCACTTCGGAAACTCAATGACCTCCTGAGTGACCACTGAGTGAGCCATTTCCCCTCTCTGCAGTTCTGCGGGCAGCGCTACCAGAACCGCCCGGGGGCTGAGCTGCCACACTGCCAGCCAGCACCGCACCTGGCTGAGTGACCCGCTGGAACACTGAGTGACCGCAGGGCTGAGTGAACCGCTCTCGCCCCGACTGACCACTCAGCCCTGCTTACGCACTGAGTGACCAACTCAACGTGCAAATGACCCTTAGACACTCGAGTGAACCACTGGGCCACAAGTGACTGCTCCGACAGCCGAGTGACCAGTCAAGCCCAAGTGACCGCATCAGACCCGAGTGACACCTTGGCCCCTGGAGTGACGCTGACGCCGGAGGACCGCTCCGTACCGAGTGACCGCTGACCCTAATGACCAATTGGCCCTGAGGTGACCGCTCAGACACCGAGTTGACCGCTCTGACTTTTAGTGACCAGTCAGCCCCAAGTGACCACTCAGATTCTGGGCCCGAGTGACCCTCAGACAACCGAGTGAAGCTTGGCTCTGAAGTGGCCGCTCGACCCTGCAGTGACCACTGGCGGCCAAGTGACTGCGGAGATACGCGAATGACCGCTCGGCTCCTGAGTGACCGCTCAGCCAACAGTGACATCCGACTCTGGGCCCGAGGACATCGGACTCCTGAGTGACCCTTGACACTTGCTGCCCTCCGTATCGGCAGCGCTACAGAAACCGCCCGGGCTGAGCTACTCACTACAGCCCACACCCACCTGGCCTGAGTGACCGCTGGCCTGAGTGAACGCTGAGCCTGAGTGACCACTGAGCCCAGTACCATTAAATACTGAGTGACCCCTCAGACAATTTGAGTGACGCTGACCCCTGTGACCCACTGAACACTGAGTGACCCCACTGACCCTGAGTGACCTGCTGACCCTGAGTGACCACTGACCGAGTGACCGTGACACCTGAGTGACCAATTGACCCTGAGTGATGGCTCAGCCCGAATTAACCTATTTAGACTCTGGGCCCGCGTGACCGCTCTAAACTCTCAGGTGAACCCTTCAGACCACCAATTAACATTAGCCTCTGGGCCTGAGTGACCACTGACCGCTCGAGTGCCTGAGTGACCCCTGAGTGACCATTTTGCCCATTATCTCCCTGTCCCAGATCTGCGGGCCGCTACAAGAACCGCCCGGGGCTGAGCTGCACTGCGCCACACTCCACTGGCCTGAGTGATCCGCGGGTCCTGAGTGACCACTGACCCTGGGTGACCCCGTGAGTGACCCTGAGTGACCATTTCATTTCCCATTCCCCCAGTCTGCGGAAGCGCTACAAGAACCGCCCGTGGCTAGCTCCATTACAGCCACAAGCCCACCTGGTGAGTACCGCTGGCCCTGAGTGACCGCTCTGGACTCTGATGACCCTGAGTGACCACTCGGAACTCAATGACCCCTGATGACCATTGCCCTCTCTGCAGCTGCGGGAAGCGCTACAAACCGCGGGGCTGAGCTACCATTACAGCCACACCCACCTGGCGAGGAGGAGCCGAGGAGCCGGGGGGGCGCGGCCCCCCGCAAGGAACCCAGCACCGGCGTGAGGGGGGGCGGGGACCGGGGGGGCGGGGGAGGGGGGCTGGGGGGGATTTGGGGGGTTACGGGGGGGGTTATGGGGGTTTTGAGGGGTTTGGGGGTTGGGGGTGTCTGGGGGGGGTTACGGTGTTTGGGGGGGGGTTCAGGGGATTTGGGGGGTCTGCGGGGGTTTTCTTTGGGGGGGATGGGGGGATTTGGGGAGGGTCTTGGGGGGTCTGGGGGGTATGGGGGGTCCTGGGGTAGGTTTGGCGGCAGTTGGATGGGGATATTTGGGAGTTACAGGAGGGGTTTGGGGGTGGTTTCTGGGGTGGGGTTTGGGGGATTTGGGGGGGTCTGGGGTGTCTGGGGGTGGGTTAGGGGCAGTTTGGGAGGGGATTTTGGGGAGGTTACAGGGGGGTTTGGGGTGTCTGGGGTTGGTTTTGGGACGTTTGGGGGGATTTTGGGGGGTTTTGGGGGGTTTTGGGTGGTTACAGGGGGTTATGGGGGATTTGGGGGGGTTGGGGGGTTTGGGGGGGAGAGTCTTGGGGGTTTTGAGGGGATTTTGGGGGATTTGGGGGTTTGGGAGGGCATTTGGGGGGTCTGGGGTGGTCTGCGGGGGGGATTTTGGGGGTTCAGCGGGATTTGGGTGGTTTGGGGGGATTTGGGGGATTTTGGGGGGTCTTGGGGGAATAGGCGAGGGATTTGGGGAGATTGGAGGGTTTTAGGTGGGGTTTGGGGATTTTGGTTGGCGGATTTGGGGCAGTTTGGAGGGGATTTGGGGGGGTTACGGGTATTTGGGGGGTTGGGGCTGAGGTCTTGGGGGTCTTGGGGGGGGATTGGGGGGGTTACAGGGGGATTTGGGGGGGTTTGGGGGATTTGGGGGGATTTTGGGGGGATTGGGGGGATTGAGAGGGATTTTGGGGTGGTCTGGAGTGGGTTTGGGAGGTTTGGGGGATTGGGAGGGTCTTGGGGGGTTTGTCGGGATTTGGGGGGGGGGTTCCGGCGCTGGTTTTGGGGGGATTTCAGGTGGTGTTTTTTTTATTTTTGTTCTTTCTTTTGTATTTTTTTTGGTGTTTTTTTATATTGGGGGGCGGGTGGCGGGTGTGGGGGCGG
>NDFG01000376.1:66945-78470 GCA_002167245.1 Sporophila hypoxantha
TTTGAGGTTTTTTTGGGGGGGTCTTCACCCCTTTTTGTGCCTTTGCCCCCCCCAGAGTTTTACAAAGAGTTGAACTGGGCGCCCGAAAACCAGCGCAGGAACACAGGTACCCAAATCACCCAAAATCCCCCAAATTCACCCCAAAATCACCCAAATTCACCCCAAAATCACACAAATTCACCCCAAATCACCCAAATTCACCCAAAATTCCCCCGAATTCACCCAAAATCCCCCAAATTCACCCCAAAATCCCCCAAAAATCAACTCAAAATTCACCCCAAAATCCCCCAAATTCACCACAAATTCACCCAAAATCCCCTAAATTCACCCCAAAATCATTCCAAAATCCCCAAATTCACCCCAAAACCCCCCAAAATTCACCCAAATCCCCCAAATTCACCACAAATCACCCAAAATTCACCCAAATTCCCCAAAAATCCCCCAAATTCACCCCAGGTTTTTTTCTGTTATTTTGGTTTTTATTTTGGGGTTTTTTGTATTTTTGGGAGGATTTTTGAGGTGGTTTTGGGGTTTTATTTTTGTTTTTTTTGGGTTTTTATTTTGGGTTATTTTGTATTTTTTGGGGATTTTTTGGATGGGTTTATGGCTTTTTCTGTTATTTTTGGTTTTTATTTTGGGGTTTTTTGTATTTTTGGGAGGATTTTTGGGGTGGTTTTGGGGTTTTTATTTTGGTTTTTTTTGGGTTTTTATTTGGGTTTTTTTGTATTTTTTTTGGGATTTTTTGGATGGGTTTATTGGGATTTTTTCCTGTTATTTTTGGTTTTTTATTTTGGGTTTTTTTTGTATTTTTTGGGAGGATTTTTGTGTGGTTTGGGGTTTTATTTTTGGTTTTTTTGGGGTTTTTATTTGGGTTTATTTGTGGTTTTTTTGGGATTTTTTTTTTTTTGGGTCCCTATTTTGGGGGGAATTTTTTGAATGGGTTTGTGGGTTTTTTTCTGTTATTTTTGGTTTTTATTTTGGGTTTTTTGTATTTTTTGGAGGATTTTTGGGGTGGTTTGGGGGTTTTATTTTTGGGGTTTTTTTTGGTTTTTATTTTGGTTTTTTTTTGGTTTTTTGGGGATTTTTTGGATGGGTTTATGGGGTTTTTTCTGTTATTTTTGGGTTTTTATTTTGGGTTATTTTGTACTTTTTGGGAGGATTTTTGGGGTGGTTTTGGGGTTTTTATTTTGGTTTTTTTGGGTTTTTATTTGGGTTATTTTGTATTTTTGGGGGTTTTTTGGATGGGTTTATGGTTTTTTCCTGTTATTTTTGGTTTTTATTTTGGGTTTTTTTTGGTTTTTATTTTGGGTTTTTTGTATTTTTGGGAGGATTTTTGGGGTGGTTTGGGTGTTTTATTTTTTGTTTTTTGGGGTTTTTATTTTGGGTTATTTTGGTTTTTTGGGAGGATTTTTTGGATGGGTTTATGGTTTTTTTCTGTTATTTTTGGTTTTTTATTTTGGGTTTTTTTTGTATTTTTGGGAGGATTTTTGGGGTGGTTTGGGGGTTTTATTTTGGTTTTTTGGGGTTTTTATTTTGGGTTATTTTGTATTTTTTGGGGATTTTTTGGATGGGTTTGTGGGTTTTTTTTCTGTTATTTTTGGTTTTTTATTTTGGTTTGTTTTTTTTTGGGGGGAGGATTTTTGGGGTGGTTTGGGGTTTTATTTTGGGTTTTTTGGGGTTTTTTGGGGATTTTTGGGGTAGTTTTGGGGGTTTTATTTTTGGTTTTTTGGGGTTTTTATTTTGGGTTATTTTGTATTTTTTGGGGGGGGGATTTTTTGGATGGGTTTGGGGTTTTTCCTGTTATTTTTGGGGTTTTATTTTGGGTTTATTTTGGTTTTTTTGGGGTTTTTATTTTGGGTTTTTTTGTATTTTTGGGAGGATTTTTGGGATGGTTTTGGGGTTTTATTTTTGGTTTTTTTGGGGGTTTTATTTTGGGTTATTTTGTATTTTTTGGGGGATTTTTTGGATGGGTTTATGGGTTTTTTCTGTTATTTTTGGGGTTTTTATTTTGGGTTATTTTGGGTTTTTTGGGAGGATTTTTGGGGTGGTTTTTGGGTTTTATTTTTTGTTTTTTGGGTTTTTTATTTTGGGTTATTTTGTATTTTTGGGGGATTTTTGGGGTGGTTTGGGGGTTTTTATTTTGGTTTTTTTGGGGTTTTTATTTTGGGGTTTTTTTGTATTTTTGGGGATTTTTTGGATGGGTTTATAGTTTTTTTCCTGTTATTTTTGGGTTTTATTTTGGGTTTTTTTGTATTTTTTGGGAGGATTTTTGGGGTGGTTTGGGGTTTTTATTTGGGTTTTTTGGGGTTTTTATTTTGGTTTTTTGGGGTTTGTATTTTGGTTTTTTTGTATTTTTTGGGGGATTTTTTGGATGGGTTTATGGTTTTTTTCTGTTATTTTTAGTTTTTTATTTTGGGGTTTTTTGGGTTTTTTGGGAGGATTTTTGGGGTTGTTTTGGGGTTGTATTTTGGTTTTTTTGGGGTTTTTATTTTGGGTTTTTTAAATTTTTTGGGGATTTTTTTTTTTTTGGGTCCCTATTTTGGGGGATTTTTTGGATGGGTTTATGGTTTTTTCTGTTATTTTTGGTTTTTTATTTTGTTTTTTTTTTGTATTTTTGGGAGGATTTTTGGGGTGGTTTGGGGTTTTATTTTTGGTTTTTTTGGGGTTTTTATTTGGGTTTTTTTTTGTTTTTTTGGGGGATTTTTTGGATGGGTTTGTGGGTTTTTTTCTGTTATTTTTGGTTTTTTATTTTGGGTTTTTTTGTATTTTTTGGGGGGGATTTTTGGGGTGGTTTGGGGTTTTTTTTTTGGTTTTTTGGGTTTTTATTTTGGGTTATTTTGTATTTTTGGGGGATTTTTTGGATGGGTTTGTGGTTTTTTCCTGTTATTTTTGGGTTTTTATTTTGGGTTTTTTGGGTTTTTGGGAAGATTTTTGGGGTGGTTTTGGGGTTTTATTTTGGGTTTTTTTGGGGTTTTTATTTTGGTTTTTTTGTATTTTTTGGGGGATTTTTTGGATGGGTTTGTGGGGTTTTTTCCTGTTATTTTTGGTTTTTTATTTTGGGTTTTTTTCTGTTTTTCGGAGGATTTTTGGGGTGGTTTGGGGTTTTATTTTTGGTTTTTTGGGGTTTTTATTTTGGGGTTTTTTGTAATTTTTTGGATTTTTTGGATGGGTTTATGGGTTTTTTTCTGTTATTTTTTGTTTTTTATTTGGGGTTATTTTGTATTTTTTTGGGATTTTTTTGGATGGGTTTATAGTTTTTTTCTGTTATTTTTGGGTTTTTATTTTGGGGGTTTTTTTTTGTTTTTTTTGGGGGATTTTTGGGGTGGTTTGGGGGTTTTATTTTTGGTTTTTTGGGGTTTTTATTTGGGGTTATTTTGGGGTTTTTTTTGGGATTTTTTGGATGGGTTTATGGGTTTTTTCTGTTATTTTTGGGGGTTTTTTTTGGTGTTTTTGTATTTTTTGGGAGGATTTTTGGGGTGGTTTTGGGGTTTATTTTTGGGTTTTTTGGGGTTTTTATTTTGGGGTTTTTTTGTATTTTTGGGCTTTTTTTTGGATGGGTTTATGGTTTATTTCCTTTTATTTTTGGGGTTTTTATTTTGGGTTTTTTGGGTTTTTGGGGATTTTTGGGGTGGTTTGGGGGTTTTATTTTGGTTTTTTTGGGGTTTTTATTTGGGGTTATTTTGTATTTTTGGGGGATTTTTTGGATGGGTTTGGGGTTTTTTCTGTTATTTTTTGGGTTTTTATTTTGGGTTATTTTGGGTTTTTTGGGAGGATTTTTGGGGTGGTTTTGGGGTTTTATTTTGGTTTTTTGGGCGTTTTTATTTTGGGTCATTTTGTATTTTTGGGGGGATTTTTTGGATGGATTTATGGGTTTTTTCTGTTATTTTTTGTTTTTATTTTGGTTTTTTTGTATTTTTGGGAGGATTTTTGGGGTGGTTTGGGGTTTTATTTTGGGTTTTTTTTGTATTTTTTGGGGATTTTTTGGATGGGTTTATGGGTTTTTTCCTGTTATTTTTGGTTTTTTATTTTGGTTTTTTGGGGGTTTTTATTTTGGGGTTTATTTTGTTTTTTTGGGGGATTTTTTGGGTGGGTTTATGGTTTTTTCCTGTTATTTTTGGTTTTTATTTTGGGTTTTTTTGGTTTTTTTTGGGAGGATTTTTGGGGTGGTTTGGGGGTTTTATTTTGGTTTTTTGGGGTTTTTATTTGGGGTTATTTTGTATTTTTGGGGGATTTTTTGGATGGGTTTGGGGTTTTTTTCCTGTTATTTTTGGTTTTTATTTTGGGTTATTTTGTATTTTTTGGGGGGATTTTTGTTTTTTTTGGGTCCCTATTTTGGGGGATTTTTTGGATGGGTTTATGGGTTTTTTTCCTGTTATTTTTGGGTTTTTATTTTGGGTTWTTTTGTATTTTTGGGAGGATTTTTGGGGTGGTTTKGGGGTTTTATTTTTGGTTTTTTTGGGGTTTTTATTTTGGTTTTTTTTTTATTTTTTTGGAGGATTTTTGGGGTGGTTTGGGGTTTTATTTTGGTTTTTTTGGGGTTTTTATTTTGGGGGTTTTTTTGGGGTTTTTTTGGGGATTTTTTGGATGGGTTTATGGTTTTTTCTGTTATTTTTGGTTTTTATTTTGGGTTTTTTTGTATTTTTTGGGAGGATTTTTGGGGTGGTTTTGGGGTTTTATTTTTGGTTTTTTTGGGGTTTTTATTTTGGTTTTTTTTTTTATTTTTTTGGAGGATTTTTGGGGTGGTTTGGGGGTTTTATTTTTGGGTTTTTTTGGGGTTTTTATTTGGGGTTTATTTTGGGTTTTTTGGGAGGATTTTTGGGGTGGTTTTGGGGTTTTATTTTGGTTTTTTTGGGGTTTTTATTTTGGGGGTTTTTTTGGGGTTTTTTTGGGGATTTTTTGGATGGGTTTATGGTTTTTTTCTGTTATTTTGGGTTTTTATTTTGGGTTTTTTTGGGTTTTTTGGGAGGATTTTTGGGGTGGTTTGGGGTTTTTATTTGGGTTTTTTGGGGTTTTTATTTTGGTTTTTTTTTGTTTTTTTGGGGAATTTTTTGGATGGGTTTATGGTTTTTTTTCCTGTTATTTTTGGTTTTTTATTTTGGGTTTTTTGAGCTTTTTTGGGGATTTTTTGGATGGGTTTATGGGCTTTTTCCTGTTATTTTTTGGTTTTTATTTTGGGTTTTTTTGGGTTTTTTGAGAGGATTGTTGGGGTGGTTTTGGGGTTTTATTTTTGTTTTTTGGGGGTTTATATTTTGGGGTTTTTTTGGGGATTTTTTGGATGGGTTTATGGTTTTTTCTGTTATTTTTGATTTTTATTTTGGGTTTTTTTGTATTTTTTGGGGATTTTTGGGGTGGTTTGGGGTTTTATTTTGGTTTTTTTGGGGTTTTTATTTTGGGTTTTTTGGGAGGATTTTTGGGGTGGTTTGGGGGTTTATTTTTGGGTTTTTTTGGGTTTTTATTTTGGGGTTATTTTGGTTTTTTGGGGATTTTTTGGATGGTTTTATGGGTTTTTTCTGTTATTTTTGGGGTTTTATTTGGGTTTTTTTGTATTTTTGGGGGGATTTTTTGGATGGGTTTATGGGTTTTTTTCTGTTATTTTTTGTTTTTATTTTGGTTTTTTTGTATTTTTGGGGGATTTTTGGGGTGGTTTTGGGGTTTTATTTTTGGTTTTTTTGGGGTTTTTATTTTGGGTTTTTTTGTATTTTTGGGGGGATTTTTTGGATGGGTTTGTGGGTTTTTTCCGTTATTTTTGGTTTTTTATTTTGGGTTTTTTTTGGTTTTTTGGGAGGATTTTTGTGGTGGTTTGGGGTTTTTCTTTTGGGTTTTTTGGGGTTTTTATTTTGGGTTATTTTGGGTTTTTGGGAGGATTTTTGGGGTGGTTTGGGGGTTTTATTTTTGGTTTTTTGGTTTTTTATTTTGGGGTTTTTTTTGTTTTTTTGGGAGGATTTTTTGGATGGGTTTATGGTTTTTTTCTGTTATTTTTGGTTTTTATTTTGGGTTTTTTTGTATTTTTTGGGAGGATTTTTGGGTGGGTTTTGGGGGTTTTATTTTTGGTTTTTTTGGGGTTTTTATTTTGGTTTTTTTTGTATTTTTGGGGGATTTTTTGGATGGGTTTATGGTTTTTTTCTGTTATTTTTGGTTTTTTATTTTGGGGTTTTTTGGGTTTTTATTTTGGGTTATTTTGTATTTTTTGGGAGGATTTTTGGGGTGGTTTCGGGGTTTTATTTTTGGTTTTTTTGGGGTTTTTATTTGGGTTTTTTTGGGTTTTTGGGGGATTTTTTGGATGGGTTTATGGGTTTTTTCTGTTATTTTTGGTTTTTATTTTGGGTTTTTTTGTATTTTTGGGAGGATTTTTGGGGTGGTTTTGGGGTTTTATTTTTGGTTTTTTTGGGGTTTTTATTTTGGGGTTTTTTTGTATTTTTGGGGGATTTTTGGATGGGTTTATGGGTTTTTTTCCCTGTTATTTTTGGCTTTTATTTTGGGTTTTTTGGGTTTTTTTGGGAGGATTTTTGGGGTGGTTTGGGGGTTTTATTTTGGTTTTTTTGGGGTTTTTATTTTGGGTTTATTTTCGTTTTTTGGGGATTTTTTGGATGGGTTTATGGGTTTTTTCCTGTTATTTTTGGGGTTTTTATTTTGGGGTTTTTTGGGTTTTTTGGGGGATTTTTGGGGTGGTTTTGGGGTTTTATTTTTGGTTTTTTTGGGGTTTTTATTTTGGGTTTTTTGGGGTTTTTTTTGTATTTTTGGGGTGGTTTTGGGGTTTTATTTTGGTTTCTTTTGGGGTTTTTATTTTGGGTTTTTTGTATTTTTGGGAGGATTTTTGGGGTGGTTTTGGGTTTTATTTTTGGTTTTTTTGGGCGTTTTTATTTTGGAGTTTATTTTGGTTTTTTTGGGGATTTTTTGGATGGGTTTATGGTTTTTTCCTGTTATTTTTGGTTTTTATTTTGGGTTTTTTGTATTTTTTTTTGGGAGGATTTTTGGGGTGGTTTGGGGTTTTTATTTTGGGTTTTTGGAGTTTTTATTTTGGGGTTTTTTGTATTTTTTAGGGTTTTTTTTGGATGGGTTTATGTTTTTTTCCCTGTTATTTTTGGTTTTTTATTTTGGGTTTTTTTGGGTTTTTTGGGGGATTTTTTGGATGGTTTTATGGGTTTTTTCCTGTTATTTTTGGTTTTTTATTTTGGGGTTTTTTTGTATTTTTGGGAGGATTTTTGGGGTGGTTTGGGGGTTTTATTTTTGGGGTTTTTTGGGGGTTTTTATTTTGGGGTTTTTTTTGTATTTTTTTGGGGATTTTTTGGATGGGTTTATGTTTTTTTTCCTGTTATTTTTGGTTTTTATTTTGGGTTTTTTTGGTTTTTTTGGGAGGATTTTTGGGGTGGTTTGGGGATTTTATTTTTGGGTTTTTTTGGGTTTTTATTTTGGGTTATTTTGTATTTTTCTGGGGGATTTTTTGGATGGGTTTGTGGGTTTTTTGTGTTATTTTTGGTTTTTATTTTGGGTTTATTTTGTATTTTTTTGGGGATTTTTTGGATGGGTTTATGGTTTATTTCCTGTTATTTTTGGTTTTTATTTTGGGTTTTTTTGGTTTTTTGGGGATTTTTTGGATGGGTTTATGGGGATTTTTTCCTGTTATTTTTGGGTTTTTATTTTGGGGTTTTTTGTATTTTTTGGGAGGATTTTTGGGGTGGTTTGGGGGTTTTATTTTTGGGGTTTTTTTGGTGTTTTTGGGGATTTTTTGGATGGGTTTATGGTTTTTTTCTGTTATTTTTGGTTTTTATTTTAGTTTTTTTTGTTTTTTTTGGGAGGATTTTTGGGGTGGTTTGGGGGTTTTTATTTTGGTTTTTTTGGGGTTTTTATTTGGGGTTATTTTGTATTTTTGGGAGGATTTTTGGGGTGGTTTTTGGGTTTTATTTTGGTTTTTTTGGGGTTTTTATTTTGGGTTATTTTGTATTTTTTGGGGGGATTTTTTTTTTTTTTTTGGGTCCCTATTTTGGGGGATTTTTTGGATGGGTTTATGGTTTTTTTTCTGTTATTTTTGGTTTTTAATTTGGTTTTTTTGGGTTTTTTGGGGGATTTTTTGGATGGGTTTATGGTTTTTTTCTGTTATTTTTGGGGTTTTTATTTTGGGGTTTTTTGGGTTTTTGGGAGGATTTTTGGGGTGGTTTGGGGGTTTTATTTTGGTTTTTTGGGGTTTTTATTTTGGGTTTTTTTGTATTTTTTGGGGATTTTTTGGATGGGTTTGGGGTTTTTTTCTGTTATTTTTGGTTTTTTATTTTGGGGTTTTTTGGGTTTTTTGGGGGATTTTTGGGGTGGTTTTGGGGTTTTATTTTTGGGTTTTTTTGGGGTTTTTATTTGGGTTTTTTTGTATTTTTTGGGAGGATTTTGGGGTGGTTTGGGGGTTCTTTTTTGGTTTTTTTTGCGTTTTTATTTTGGGTTTTTTTGTATTTTTTGGGGGATTTTTGGGGTGGTTTGGGGGTTTTATTTTTGGTTTTTTGGGGTTTTTATTTTGGGGTTTTTTTGTATTTTTGGGGATTTTTTGGATGGGTTTATGGGTTTTTTCTGTTATTTTTGGTTTTTTATTTTGGTTTTTTTTTATTTTTTGGGAGGATTTTTGAGGTGGTTTGGGGTTTTATTTTGGTTTTTTTTGGGTTTTTATTGTGGTTTTTTATGGGTTTTCAGTTTGGGTTTTTTTGTATTTTTGGGGGATTTTTTGGATGGGTTTATGGTTTATTTCCTGTTATTTTTGGTTTTTTATTTTGGTTTTTTTTTTATTTTTTGGGAGGATTTTTGGGGTGGTTTGGGGGTTTTATTTTTGGGTTTTTTTTGGTTTTTATTTGGGTTTTTTTGGGGTTTTTTTGGGGATTTTTTTGGATGGGTTTATTGGGATTTTTTCCTGTTATTTTTGGTTTTTTATTTTGGTTTTTTTTGTATTTTTTGGGAGGATTTTTGGGGCGGTTTGGGGGTTTTATTTTTGGGTTTTTTGGGGTTTTTATTTTGGGTTCTTTTATATTTTTTGGGGGATTTTTTTTTTTTTTGGGTCCCTATTTTGGGGGGAATTTTTTGGATGGGTTTATGGGGTTTTTTTCTGTTATTTTGGGTTTATTTGGGTTTTTTGGAAGGATTTTTGGGGTGGTTTGGGGTTTTATTTTGATTTTTTTGGGGTTTTTATTTTGGGCTTTTTTGCATTTTTTGGGGATTTTTTGGATGGGTTTGGGGTTTTTTCTGTTATTTTTGGGTTTTTATTTTGGTTTTTTTTGGGTTTTTTTGGGGAGGATTTTTGGGGTGGTTTGGGGGTTTTATTTTTGGGTTTTTTTGGGTTTTTATTTTGGGTTTATTTTGGTTTTTTGGGCGATTTTTTGGATGGGTTTATGGGGTTTTTTCTGTTATTTTTGGTTTTTATTTTGGGGTTTTTTGTATTTTTGGGAGGATTTTTGGGGTGATTTTGGGGTTTTATTTTTGGTTTTTTTGGGGTTTTTATTTTGGGGTTTTTTTGTATTTTTTGGGGGATTTTTTGGATGGGTTTGTGGTTTTTTTCTGTTATTTTTGGTTTTTATTTTGGGTTTTTTTGTATTTTTTGGGGGAATTTTTGGATGGGTTTGGGGTTTTTTCCTGTTATTTTTGGGTTTTTATTTTGAGTTTTTTTGTATTTTTGGGAGGATTTTTGGGGTGGTTTTGGGGTTTTATTTTTGGGTTTTTTTGGGTTTTTATTTTGGGGTTTTTTGTATTTTTGGGGGGATTTTTTGGTTGGGTTTGGGGTTTTTTCTGTTATTTTTGGTTTTTATTTGGGGTTATTTTGTATTTTTTGGGAGAAATTTTGGGGTGGTTTGGGGGTTTTATTTTGGTTTTTTTGGTTTTTTATTTTGGGTTTATTTTGGTTTTTTGGGGATTTTTTGGATGGGTTTATGGTTTATTTCCTTTTATTTTTGGTTTTTATTTTGGGGTTTTTTTTGTATTTTTTGGGGGATTTTTTGGATGGGTTTGGGGTTTTTTTCTGTTATTTTTGGTTTTTTATTTTGGGTTTTTTGTATTTTTGGGAGGATTTTTGGGGTGGTTTGGGGGTTTTATTTTGGTTTTTTTTGGGGTTTTTATTTTGGGTTATTTTGTATTTTTTGGGGATTTTTTGGATGGGTTTATGGGTTTTTTCTGTTATTTTTGGTTTTTATTTTGGTTTTTTTGGGTTTTTTTGGGGGGATTTTTGGGGTGGTTTGGGGGTTTTATTTTTGGTTTTTTGGGGTTTTTATTTTGGGTTATTTTGTATTTTTTGGGGGATTTTTTGGATGGGTTTATGGGTTTTTTCCTGTTATTTTTGGGTTTTTATTTTGGGTTTTTTGGGAGGATTTTTAGGTGGTTTGGGGGTTTTATTTTGGTTTTTGGGGGTTTTTATTTTGGGTTATTTTGTATTTTTTTGGGGATTTTTTGGATGGGTTTGGGGTTTTTTTCTCTTATTTTTGGTTTTTATTTTGGGGTTTTTTTTTGGTTTTTTGGGGATTTTATTTTGGGTTATTTTGTATTTTTGGGGGGATTTTTGGATGGGTTTATGGTTTATTTCCTTTTATTTTTGGGGTTTTTATTTTGGAGTTTATTTTGGTTTTTTGGGGATTTTTTGGATGGGTTTGTGGGTTTTTTCTGTTATTTTTGTTTTTTATTTTGGGTTATTTTGTATTTTTGGGAGGATTTTTGGGGTGGTTTGGGGGTTTTTATTTTGGTTTTTTGGGGTTTCTATTTTGGGTTTTTTTGGGGTTTTTTTGGGGGATTTTTTGGATGGGTTTATGGGTTTTTTCTGTTATTTTTGGTTTTTATTTTGGGTTTTTTTGGGTTTTTGGGAGGATTTTTGGGGTGGTTTGGGGTTTTATTTTGTTTTTTTGGGGTTTTTATTTTGGGGTTTTTTGTATTTTTGGGGGGAGTTTTTGGATGGTTTATGGTTTTTTTCCTTTTATTTTTGGGGTTTTTATTTTGGGGTTTATTTTGTATTTTTTGGGGATTTTTTGGATGGGTTTGTGGTTTTTTTTCTGTTATTTTTGGTTTTTTATTTTGTTTTTTTTTTGTATTTTTGGGAGGATTTTTGGGGTGGGTTTGGGGTTTTATTTTTGGTTTTTTTGGGGTTTTTATTTTGGGGTTTTTTTTGTTTTTTTGGGGGATTTTTTGGATGGGTTTATGGTTTTTTTCCTGTTATTTTTTGGTTTTTATTTTGGGTTTTTTTGTATTTTTGGGGGGATTTTTGGGGTGGTTTGGGGGTTTTATTTTTGGTTTTTTGGGGTTTTTATTTTGGGTTATTTTGTATTTTTTGGGGGGATTTTTGTTTTTTTTGGGTCCCTATTTTGGGGGATTTTTTGGATGGGTTTATGGGTTTTTTTCCTGTTATTTTTGGGTTTTTATTTTGGGTTATTTTGTATTTTTGGGAGGATTTTTGGGGTGGTTTTGGGGTTTTATTTTTGGGGTTTTTTGGGGTTTTTATTTTGGGTTTTTTTGTATTTTTGGGGGAATTTTTTGGATGGGTTTATAGTTTTTTTCTGTTATTTTTGGGTTTTTATTTT
>NDFG01000377.1:14585-29154 GCA_002167245.1 Sporophila hypoxantha
ACACCTGAGAGACACCTGAGAGACACCTGGGCACACCTGGGCGCACCTGAGAGACACCTGGGCACACCTGAGACACCTGGATACACCTGAGAGACACCTGAGAGACACCTGAGAGACACCTGGGCACACCTAAAAGACACCTGGGCACACCTGAGATACACCTGGGCACACCTGGGCACACCTGGGCACAGCCCCGACCTCCTGCTCTGCTTCTGCTGCTGCAACAACCGCGGCTGCGGCTTCTGCTGCCGCACCTGAGGCACCTGGGCACACCTGGGCACACCTGGGCACACCTGGGCACACCTGGGTACACCTGAGAGACACCTGAGAGACACCTGGGCACACCTGGGCACAGCCCCGACCTCCTGCTCCGCTTCTGCTGCCGCACCTGAGACACCTGGGCACACCTGGGTGCACCTGGATACACCTGGATACACCTGAGAGACACCTGAGAGACACCTGGGCACACCTGGGCACAGCCCCGACCTCCTGCTCCGCTTCTGCTGCTGCAACAACCGCGGCTGCGGCTTCTGCTGCCGCACCTGAGACACCTGGGCACACCTGGGCACAGCTGGGCACACCTGAGAGACACCTGAGAGACACCTGGGCACACCTGAGAGACACCTGAGAGACACCTGGGCACACCTGAGAGACACCTGAGAGACACCTGGGCACACCTGGGCACACCTGGGCACACCTGAGATACAGCTGAGCTCACCTGGGCACACCTGAGCCCCATCTGGACCTCAGCTGAGCCCACCTGGACACACCTGGGTCATATCTGGACCCACCTGAGCTCACCTGAACCCAACTTTGACCTCACCTGAGCCCACCTGAGCTTCATCTGAGACCACCTGAACTCACCTGGACACACCTGGGCACACCTGGATACACCTGAGCCCCATCTGGGTCACATCTGGACCCACCTGAGCCCAACTTTGACCTCACCTGATCTCACCTGAGACCACCTGAACTCACCTGGACACACCTGGGCACACCTGAGCCACACCTGAACCCCACTTTGACCTCACCTGGACACACCTGGACCCACCTGAGATACCTCTGAACTCACCTGGTCCCACCTGCGCTCACCTGGACACACCTGGACACACCTGGACACAGCTGGGCACACCTGGGCACACCTGGGCGGGTTCTGGGCACACCTGCTCTCACCTGAGCCCCCCCTATTTATTACCTGTGCCCCTCCCCCACCATTAAATCGCTGATTTTTTAAAGCCTCGCCTGAGTTTGGGGGGAATTCGGGGGAATTTGGGGAAATTCGGGGGATTTTGGGTGGAATTTGGGGCTCCCAGGTGAATTTTAGGGGTCCCGGGTGGATTTTGGGGGGAATTTTGGGGGAATTTGGGGGGGTCCTAGAAATGAAATTTTGGGGTCCCAGGTGAATTTTGGGGAAATTTGGGATTCCCAGGTGAATTTGGGGGGTCCCAGGTGGATTTTGGGGGGAATTCGGGGGATTTTGGGGGTCCCAGGTGGATTTTTGGGGGAATTTGAGGGTCCCAGGTAGATTTTGGGGGGTCCCAGGTGGGATTTAGGGGGTCCTAGGTGGATTTTGGGGGGAATTTGGAGGAATTTGGGAGTCCCAGGTGAAATTTGGGGGTCCCAGGTGAATTTTGGGGGGAATTTGGGGGAATTTGGGAGTCCCAGGTGGATTTTGGGGTCCCAGGTGAGGTCTGTGGGGAATTCAGGGGAATTTGGGGGTCCGAGGAGAATTTTGGGGGGAATTTGGGAGATTTTGGGAGGAATTTGAGGGAATTTGGAGGAATTTGGGAGTCCTAGGTGGATTTTGGGGGTCCCGGGTGAATTTTGGGGGGAATTTGGAGGAATTTGGGGGTCCCAGGAGAATTTTTGGAGGAATTTGGGGGTCCCAGGTGCAATTTGGGGGAATTTTGGGGGAATTTGGGGGTCCCAGGTGCAATTTGGGGGGAATTTTGGGGGAATTTTGGGGTCTCAGGTGGATTTTGGGTGGTCTCAGGTGGATTTGGGGATCCCCGCCCCCATTTTTTACCTTTTCAGCCCCATTTTTTGGGTTATTTTCCTCATTTTTTGATATTTTTCACCCCCTTTTTTACCATTTCCCACCCCCATTTTTTAATGTTTTTCACCCCCATATTTTTATTTTTCCCACCCCATTTTTTACCTTTCCCACCCCATTTTTCCCCTTTCTCACCCCCATTTTTTACCAATTTTCACATCACATCCATTTTTTGGAGTTATTTTCATCACTTTTTACCATTTTTCTGCTTTTTTTGCCCCATTTTTTTCCCTTTTCCCACCCCCATTTTTTACCTTTTTCACCTCCATTTTTTGGGTTATTTTCCTCATTTTTTGGTATTTTTCACCCCCTTTTTTACCATTTCCCACCCCATTATTTACCTTTTTCCACCCCCATTTTCACCCCCATTTTTTCAGTTATTTTCCTCATTTTTTTATATTTCCCACCCCTATTTCTCACCTTTCCCACCCCCATTTTTTGGGTTATTTTCCTCATTTTTTGCTATTTTTCATTCCCATTTTTCACCTTTCCCACCCCCATTTTTTGGGTTATTTTCCTAATTTTTGCTATTTTTCACCCCCATATTTTTATTTTTTCCATCCCCATTTTTTCACCTTTCCCACCCCCATTTTTTGGGTTATTTTTCCCATTTTTAAATATTTTTCACCCCCATTTTTTTATTTTTTCCATCCTCATTTTTTACCTTTTTCACCCTCGTTTTTTGGGTTATTTTCCTCATTTTTTGATATTTTTCACCCCCTTTTTTACCATTTCCCACTCCCATTTTTTAATGTTTTTCACCCCCATATTTTTATTTTTCCCACCCCATTTTCACCCCCATTTTTTCAGTTATTTTCCTCATTTTTTTATATTTCCCACCCCTATTTCTCACCTTTCCCACTCCCATTTTTTGGGTTATTTTCCTCATTTTTTGCTATTTTTCACCCAATTTTTTCACCTTTCCCACCCCCATTTTTTGGGTTATTTTCCTCATTTTTTGCTATTTTTCACCCCCATATTTTTATTTTTCCCGCCCCATTTTTTACCATTTTCCACCCCCATTTTTTCACCTTTCCCACCCCCATTTTTTGGGTTATTTTCCTCATTTTTTGCCATTTTTCACTCCTGTTTTTTAATTTCCCACCCCCATTTTTTGGGTTATTTTCCTCATTTTTGGCCATTTTTCACCCCCGTTTTTTTTATTTCACACCGACACCCCCAGCTCTTCCCTCCCCCCGAATTTTGGGGCGATTTCRGGGGATTTTGGGGTCACTGCTCCCCCTGCCACCAGTGGTAGAGCTGATCGGTCAGGATCCCGCTGTAGGTCACGGCCGCCGTCACGCCCTGCTCGTACGCCGTTCTGGGGGAAAAAACACCGAGTTTGGGAAAAAATCCGATTTTTCAGAAAAAAAACAATTTTGGGGGAAAAAAAATCCTGATTTTGGGGGGAAAAACCCGGATTTTGGGAAAAAAAATCCTGATTTTGGGGGTAAAAACCCGGATTTTTGGGGAGTTTGGGGGGAAAGGGTTTGGGGGAAAAATACTGATTTTGGGGGGAACCATTTTTTTTTGTGGGGAAATAAATCAATGGATTTTAGGGGGTTTGGGGGAAAAAAACTCAATTTTGGGGGAGTTAGGGGTAAAAATCTGATTTTTTGGGGAGAAAAAAATCCCCAATTTTTTGTTTTGTTTTTTTTTGGTTGTTTTTTTTTTGGGTTTTTTTTTGGGGGCGCATTTTAATTTCATTTAAATTTATAATTGTTGGATTATTCTGAGTGCTTTGCAAGGTTTTTTTTTTTGTTTTTGGTTTTGGTTTTGGTTTTTTTGGGTATTTTTTTGGGTGGTTTTAAAATTTTTTTTTACTTTTTTTTCTGGGGTTTTTCGGGGGTGTTTGGGGTTTTTTGGGTTCGTTTATTTTTGGTTTTTTCGGATTTTTTAGTTTGTTTTTTTTGGGGGGTGGTTCAAACATTTTTTTAATTTTATTTTCTGGTTTCTTGTTTTTATTTGGGGTGTTTTTGGGGTTTGTTTTTTTTTTTGTTTTGGTTTTTGGGCTTTTTTCTGGCGTTTTTTTTGGGGGGGGCGTTCAATTTCTTTCTTAATTTAATAATATTGGGGTTATTTGGGGTGTTTTGAGGGTTTTTTGTGGTTTTTTTGTGGGGTTTTTGGGTGGTGTTTTGGGGTATTTTGGGGGTAATTTTCCCGGTTTTTTTTGGGGGGGGGCGTTTTAATTTCCTTTCAGTTTATAATTTTGGGGTTATTTTGGGTGTTTTGGGCTTTTTTTTTTGTTGTTGTTTTTGAGGGGTTTTTTGGTTTGTTTTTTTTTGGTGGTGTTTTGGGGTTTTTTTTTGGGGTATTTTTTTCCGGGTTTTTGTTTGGGGGGGAGGGCCGTTTTGAATTTCTTTATAATTTATAATTTTGGGGTTATTTGGGGTGTTTTGGGTTTTTTTTTTTTTTTTTTTTGAAGGGTTTTTTTTGTTTCTTTTTGGTTTGGTGTTTTGGGGTTTTTGGGGTTTTTCTGAGGGGTATTTTTTTTCCGGCTTTTTTTTGGGGGGCGCTTATTTGAATTTTTCCTTTTAGTTTATAATTTTTTTGGGGTTATTTGGGGTGTTTTGGGCTTTTTTTTGTTGTTTGAGGTTTGTTGTTGTTGGTTTTAAGGTGGTGTTTTTGGGTTTTTTTGGCGGTATCTTTTTTTCCGTTTTTTTTTTGGGGGGGGGGAGGGCATTTGAATTCCTTTTTCAATTTTATCATTTTTGGTTTATTTGGGGTGTTTGGGCTTTTTTTTTTGTTTTTGGAGGGAGTTTTTTTGCTTGTTTTTTTGGTGGTGTTTGGGCTTTTTTGGGGTTTTTTTGGGGTATTTTTTTCCGTTTTTTTTTTTTTTTTGGCGGGAGGCGTTTTGAAAATTCCTTTTCAATATTTTAATCAATTTTTGGGTTTTTTGAGGGTATTTTTTTTCTTTTTTTTTTTTGGGAGGGGAGAGCGTTTGAATTCCTTTTCAAATTTATTCATTTTTGGGTTTATTTGGGGTGTTTTGGGTATTTTTTTTTTTTGTTTTTTGGCGGTTTTTTTGTTGTTTTTGGTTTTTTAGTGGTGTTTTTGGGGGTTTTTTTGGGGTATTTTTCCGGTTTTTTTTTTTCCTTTTTGGGGAGGGCGTTTAATTCCTTTTTCAATTTTCATTTTTGGGTTATTTGGGGTGGTTTTGGGGTTTTTTGGGGTGATTTCTCCGCGGTTTCCTTACGGAAATCCGCTCGGCGCCCCGCGGGATCTGGAGCCGCAAGCCAGAGTCCTGCGGCCGAGCCCACATGGCCAGGAAACCGCGGAGCGCCCGCAGCGGGGCGGGGCTCCGGCGGGGGCGGGGCCTCCGAGGGGGGCGGGCGCGGCCGCTGTGGGGGGGAACTTTCGGGTTTTTGGGGGGATTTTGGGATTTTTGGGGTTTTTTTTGGGGTTTGGGGGGGAATTTTTGAATTTTTTGGGGGCGATTGGGGGAATTAAAGGGGGCGATTTGGGGTTTTTTGGGCGGATTTTTTGGGTTTTTTTTAGGGGAATTTGAGGGAGATTTTCGAGGGGATTTATTGTGGGGTTTTGGGGAGTATTGAGGGGTTTGGTTTTGAGATTTAGGGAGGCTTTGGGGGGGTTTTTGGGATTTTGGGGGGATTTGGGGGAGATTGTTAGGGGGGGTTGGGGGGGATTTTGGGGGAAATTTTTGGTTTTTTTTGGGGGGAATTTTTGGGGCCCAGGAGGCCCCCGGAGCTGCTCCAAGCCCCGGGGGGGCGGGAGTCCTCCCCGATGGGGCGGGGCCTCTGTGGAGCGTGCCCGCCGTGGGGGCGGGGCCTCCGAGGGGGCGGGGCCGCGGGGCCGCTGTGGGGGGAAATTTCGGGTTTTTGGGGGGAAATTTCGGGGTTTTTGGGGGTAGATTTTGGTTTTTTTGGGGGAGAATTTTGGGGGAGATTTGGGGGAATTAAAGGGGGGATTTTTTTGGGGGGAATTTTTGGTTTTTTTTAGGGGAATTTGAGGGAGATCGTAAGGGATTTTGGTGGGGTTTTGGCGGGAGGATTTGAAGGGGGTTCAGAATTTAGGGAGGTTTGGGGGGATTGAGGGATTTTTGGGGGATTGGGGAAGATTTAGGGCGGGGGTTTTGGGAAATTTTGGGGCTTTTTGGGGGAATTGGGGGGCCCAGGAGCCCCCGGGAGCTGCTCAGAGCCCCCCGGGGGAGGGGGGCGGGGCCTCGGGAGGGGCGGGGCCTCTGTGGGAGCGGGCCCGTCCGTGGGGGCGTGGCCCTCAGAGGGGGGCGGGGGCGTCGGCGGCTTCTGAGGAAGGGGCGGAGAGGAGGGGTTGGAAATTTGGGATTTTTTGGGGGTTTGGGGAATTTTTGTTTTTGGGCTGAGATTTGGGGGAATAAGGGGGATTTGAGGGAGATTTGGGGTTTTGGGGGGATTTGGGTTTTTTTAAAGGTGGAAATTTGGCGGGAGATTTGAGGGGATTTTGTGGGGTTTCGGGGGGAGAATTTTGGAGGGGGGTCAGCGTTTAGGGAGGTTTGGGGGGGATTGGCTTGGTGCGTCCTCTTACGCCCCGATTTTTGGGGGGGATTTTTTTGGGGGGATTTGGGGGAATTTGGGGCTTTTGGGGGGATTGGGGGGAGATTTTAGGGGCGGATTGAGGGATTTTTTTGGGGGATTTTGGGGGATTTGGGGGTTTTTGGGGGGGATTTGGACGGGATTTGGGACAAAAAGACCCCAAAAATCGGGGGGAAGTCTCACACCGAGCTCATAGCACAGCAGCAGCAGCAGCGGCCCCCCCATGCTAGGCTCGGGGGGGGCCCGGGCCATGCTGCGTCCTGGGAACCCAAAATTCCCCTCTTTTACCGCCAAATAGTCCGAGATTTCATGCCAAAAATCCCAGGATTTCAGTCGCGCAAAATCACGAATTTTCCCTCCCAAATTCCCGGTTTTCCCCCCAAAATTCCCTCCGGAATTTTTCCCCCAAGAATTCCCAGATTTTCCCCCGCAAAATTCCGAATTTTCCCCCAAATTATTCCTGAGTTTACCCCCACCCAAAAAATCCAGATTTTTTCCCCCAAAGTTCCACAGAATTTTCATCCGCCAAAAAGTCCAGAATTTACGCACTCAAAAATTCCCGAATTTTCCCCCAAAAATTCAGGATTTCACCCTCAAAGAATATTCCACGATTTCATCCCCAAAAGTGCCAGGATTTCCATCCCACAAAATTCCGAATTTTTCCCCCCAAGAATTCCTGATTTTACCGCCACTCAAAAATCCAGATTTTTCCCCAAAATCCCAAGGTTTCAACCCTGCAAAATCCAGGATTTCTCCCTCCCAAATATTCCATATTTTATCCCAAAAAATTCCCGAATTTTCCCCCAAATCCAGGATTTATCCTCCCAAAATATTCCAAGGATTTACACTTCAAGAATGCCAAAAATTTACAACCGCCAAAAATTCCAAAATTTCCCCCCCCAGAAATCCCGAATTTTCCCCCACAAATTCCAGATTTTTACCTCCAAAAAATTCCCAAATTTTACCCCAAAATTCCAGAATTTAACCCTCAAAAATATTCCCGAATCTTTCCCAATAAAATTCCAGGATTTCTCCCCCTAAAATCCCAGGATTTAATCGCCTAAAAAATTACCAAGAATTTTTCCACCGCCAAAATTCAGATTTTTTCTCCCAAAAATTTGGATTTTTTTCCCCCCAAAATTTTGGATTTTTCTCCAAAATTTGAATTCCCCCGGGCCCCCACGATCCCAGAATTCGGATTTTTCTCCCCAAAATCCCCCCAGGAACCGCCAAAATTTGGAATTTTCTTTCCCGAATTTCAGTTTTTTACAACCCCAAAGTTTGGAAATTTTTCTTCCCTCAACATTTCAGATTTTTTCCCCCCAAAATTTGGAATCTTTCTTCCCCAAAATTTTGGAATTTCCCCCGGATTCGGTGTCCCCCCTCGCACGCCACCGTTGGTCGCGGCCGCTCCGTTGCCCTCCCCCCTGTGGGGCGCACCATTTATGGGGCGGGGGGGGCGGGGCGGGGATGGGGGGAAGGGGCAAGTCCGGGTAAAAGCAGCCGGGGGGGGAGGGGATAAAAAAGGGGGAGGGGACCCAAATATTCTGAAAATCCCCGAAAAAATTTTAAAAACAAATTCCAAAAAATAGCCCCCAAAATCTCCCAAAAAACAGCCGCAAAAATTCCCTAAAATTGCCGGCAAAATTTTCCCCCAACATCAAAAATCGCATCAAAAAATCTGAAAAATTCCTAGCAAAAAATCCACTAAAATTTCTCCAAGGAAATCCCCAAAACATTTACAAAAAATCTCCCAAAATTTAAATTCCCCAAAAAATTAAACAATCCCAAAAATTTCTCTACCAAAAAATCTCCAAAAAATCCGCCCCCAAAAGTTCACCTCAAAATTAATCCCGACAAAATCCCCCAAAAATTCCCCCCAAATTCCCCCCAAAATTTCCAAAAAAATTCCTCAAAATAAAAAAAAAAAATCCCAAAATTTTCCCTCAAATTCCGAAAAAAAAGCCCCCAAAAAATGCCTCAAAATTCGCATCAAAATCCCTCGAAAAATTTCTTGCAAAAAGATTCCCCCCAAAAATTCCCCAAAATACAGAAAAAAATTCCCCCTCCAAAAATTCAAAATAATTTCCAAAAAATCCCCTAAAATTTAAAAAAAGAGAGCAGATTTGGGGGACCTTTGAAGCGATTTATTTGGGATTTAAGGGAAATTTGGGGATTTGAAAAGGATTTTTGGGGACTCTGGGGACATTTTTTAAACATTTCCCAGGATTTTGGAGGGACCTTCCTGGATTTTGGGAAATTTCCTGGGATTTTGAGGCAATTTTGGGGGATTTTGAAGGATTTTCTGGATTTTTTTTTTTTTATTTCCGGGGATTTTTGGGGCAATATTCCAATGATTTTTTTGGAGTTTGGGGTCTTTTTCCTGAAGTTTTGGGGATTTTTTATTTTATTAATTTTGGGGGAATTTTCTCAAAGGATTTTTGGGAAAATTTCGTCCTTTTTTTTTTTGTGGAATTTCGGGCTAATTTCCGCAGTTTTGGGGTGATTTTCCACAACGCGTTTTGGCGCAACATTTCCTTTGCGATTTTGAAGGAAATTTCGGGTGGGCTTTCCCCGCACAATTTCATGTGAATTCCCGAATTTTGTCGGAATCTTTGGGTGATTTCAGGATATTTTAGCGAATTTCGGGCGATTTTCCCGCCATTTCCGCTCCCCCGTCGCCATTTTGCCCCTCAGTGGGCGTGGCCTCACATAACCCCGCCCCTATTACATCACTCCTAACCCGGCTCCTCCCAGAACCCGGAAGCGTCACCGGAAGTCGGCACAGCCTCGCTTTCCCATCACCCCCCGCGTCCCACCAGAACCCGGAAGTGCCACCGGCAGTGGGCGCGGCCTCGCTTTCCCATCACCCCCCGCGGCCGCCAGGCCCCGGAAGCGCCGAAAATTCCCCAAAAAATTCCCAAAAATYSCCAAAAATCGCCCCCAAAATTCGGGAATTTCACCCCAAATCCCCTCGGGGGGACCCCCCGCGGCGGCCATGACGCTTTTCCACTTCGGGAATTGCTTCGCGCTCGCGTATTTCCCGTATTTCATCACCTACAAATGCAGCGGCCTGTGAGGAACTGGGATAAACTGGGACAAACTGGGACGGACTGGGACGAACTGGGAGGGGCTGGGAGGGGCTGGGAAAGGGTTAAAGGGGGGTTTGGGGTTACTGGTTTGGACTGAGAGGGGGTTTGGGGGGTTTATTGGTTTGTACTGGTTTGTACTGGTTTGTACTGGTTTGTACTGGTTTATACTGGTTTGTACTGGTTTGGCAGGTCCGAGTACAGCGCGTTCTGGCGCTGCGTCCAGGCAGGAGCCACCTACGTGCTGGTGCAACTGGGAAAGGTGGGGGAAGGGAACTGGGACAAACTGGGAGCCCCAAAATGGCGAAAATTGGCCCCAAAATTCAACTGGGATGGACTGGGAGGGACTGGGAGCCCCAAAAATCCAAACTGGGACGAACTGGGAGCCCCAAAATTCCCAAAATTTCCCCCAAAATTGAACTGGGAGCCCTCAAAACCAAACTGGGATGGACTGGGAGGGACTGGGAACCTCCAAATCCAAACTGGGAGGGACTGGGACAAACTGGGAACCCCAAATTTCCTCAAATTGACCCAAAAATTTAACTGGGAACCCTCAAAACCAAACTGGGATGAACTGGGAGGGACTGGGAGCCCCAAAATTCCTCAAATTCCTCCCAAAATTCAACTGGGAATCCCCAAAACCAAACTGGGAGGGACTGGGAGCCCCAAAATTCCCCAAATTGGCCCCAAAATTCCCAAAATTTCACCCAAAAATCCAAACTGGGAGCCCCAAAATGGAACTGGGAGGGACTGGGACAAACTGGGAGCCCCAAAATTCCCAAAATTCACCGAAAATTCCCAAAATTGGCCCCAAAAATGAACTGGGGAGCCCAAAATTGAACTGGGACAAACTGGGAGCCCCAAAATTCCCAAAATTGGCCCCAAAAATTCAACTGGGAACCCTCAAATCCAAACTGGGATGGACTGGGAGGGACTGGGAGCCCCAAAAATCCAAACTGGGAGGGACTGGGAGCCCAAAATTCCCAAAATTTCCCCCAAAATGGAACTGGGATGGACTGGGAGGGACTGGGAACCCCAAAAATCCCAAATTTGCCCCAAAAATTCCTCAAATTGACCCCAAAATCCAAACTGGGAGCCCCAAAATTGAACTGGGAGGGACTGGGAGCCCCAAAATTCCCAAAATTTCCCCCAAAATTCAACTGGGATGGACTGGGAGGAACTGGGAACCCCAAAATCCAAACTGGGAACCCCAAAATGGAACTGGGAGGGACTGGGAGGAGCTGGGAGCCCCAAAATTCCCAAAATTTCACCCAAAATTTAACTGGGAACCCCCAAAACCAAACTGGGATGAACTGGGAGGAACTGGGAACCCCAAAAATCCAAACTGGGAACCCCGAAAATTGAACTGGGATGGACTGGGAGAAACTGGGAGCCCCAAAATTCCCAAAATTTCCCCCAAAAATTCAACTGGGAACTCTCAAATCCGAACTGGGAGGAACTGGGAGCCCCAAAATTCCCCAAATTCCCCCCAAATTCCTCAAATTGTCCCCAAAATTCCCAAAATTCCTCCCAAAATTCAACTGGGAACCCTCAAAACCAAACTGGGAATCCCAAAATCCAAACTGGGAGGGACTGGGAGCCCCAAAATTCCCAAAATTTCCCTCAAAGTCCAACTGGGAACCCCAAAATTGAACTGGGATGGACTGGGAGGGACTGGGAGCCCCAAAAATCCAAACTGGGAGGGACTGGGAGCCCCAAAATTCCCAAAATTTCACCCAAAAATCCAAACTGGGAGCCCCAAAATGGAACTGGGATGGACTGGAACAAACTGGGAGCCCCAAAATTCCCCAAATTGACCCCAAAATTCAACTGGGAACCCCCAAAATTGAACTGGGATGAACTGGGAGGAACTGGGAACCCCAAAATCCAAACTGGGAATCCCAAAATCCAAACTGGGAGGGACTGGGAGGGACTGGGAGCCCCAAAAATCCAAACTGGGAGGAACTGGGAGCCCCAAAATTCCCAAAATTTCCCCCAAAATTGAACTGGGAACCCCCAAAACCAAACTGGGAGGAACTGGGAGCCCCAAAAATCCAAACTGGGAATCCCAAAATGGAACTGGGATGGACTGGGACAAACTGGGAGCCCCAAAATTCCCCAAATTCCCCTCAAATTCACCCCAAAATTCCCAAAATTTCACCCAAAATCCAACTGGGAGCCCCAAAATGGAACTGGGAGGGACTGGGACAAACTGGGAGCCCCAAAAATCCAAACTGGGAATCCCAAAATCCAAACTGGGAGGAACTGGGAGCCCCAAAATTCCCCAAATTTATCCAAAATTCCCAAAATTGATCCCAAAATCCAACTGGGAACCCTCAAAACCAAACTGGGATGGACTGGGAGGGACTGGGAACCCAAAAATCCAAACTGGGAATCCCAAAATCCAAACTGGGAGCAACTGGGAGGGACTGGGAGCCCAAAATTCCCAAAATTTCCCCCAAAATTCAACTGGGAATCCCCAAAATTGAACTGGGATGGACTGGGACAAACTGGGAGCCCCAAAATGTCCCAAATTCACCGAAAATTCCCAAAATTGGCCCCAAAAATGAACTGGGAACCCCAAAATCCAAACTGGGAGGGACTGGGCCAAACTGGGAGCCCCAAATTCCCAAATTGACCCCAAATTTCCCCTCCCCCCCCAGATGCTGTTTTTGGCCACGTTCTTCCCGACCTGGGAGGGACCCTCGGGGGGCTACGACCTGCTGGGGGTGAGTGACACAAAATGCCCCAAATTCAGCCCAAAATCAGCTAAAAAATCACCCAAAAATGGCCCCAAAATCCCTGAAAATTCACCCCAAAATCAGCTAAAAAATGCCCCAAAATCAGCCCAAAAATGACCCAAAAATGGCCCAAAAATCCCTGAAAATTCAGCCCAAATCAGCCCAAAAATGCCCCAAAAATGGCCCAAAATCCCCCCAAAAATGGCCCCAAAAATTCCCCAAAATCACCCCAAAAATGGCCAAAAATCAGCTAAAAATGCCCCAAAAATTCCTGAAAATTCAGCCCAAAAATGGCCCCAAAATGCCCAAAATTCACCCCAAAATTACTCAAAAAATGTCCCAAAAATTCCCTAAAATAGCCCCAAAATCAGCTAAAAAATGCCCCAAAATTCAGCCCAAAAATGCCCCAAAATCAGCCCAAAAATACCCAAAAAATGCCCCAAAAATTCCCAAAAATTCACCCCAAAATCCCCCCAAAAATGGCCCAAAAATGCCCAAAATTCACCCCAAAATCTGCTAAAAAATGACCCAAAAATGCCCCAAAATCAGCCCAAAATCAGCCCAAAATCAGCCCAAAATCCCCCCAAAAATGCCCCAAAATCCCCCCAAAAATGCCCCAAAAAATCCCCAAAATCAGCTAAAAAAATGCCCCAAAAATGCCCCAAAATCAGCCCAAAAATGACCCAAAAAATGCCCCAAAAAATGCTCCAAAAATCCCCCAAATTCAGCCCAAAAATGGCCCCAAAATTCCCTAAAATAGCCCCAAAATCAGCCCAAAAATGCCCCCAAAATCAGCCCAAAAATGGCCCCAAAATTTCCTAAAATAGCCCCAAAATCAGCTAAAAAATGCCCCAAAATTCAGCCCAAAAATGCCCCAAAATCAGCCCAAAAATAGCCCCAAAATCCCTGAAAATTCAGCCCAAAATCAGCCCAAAAATGCCCCAAAAATGGCCCCAAAAATCCCCAAAATTCACCCCAAAATCAGCCCAAAAATGGCCCAAAAATTCCCTAAAATAGCCCCAAAATTCAGCCCAAAAATGGCCCCAAAATCAGCCCAAAAATGGCCCCAAAATGGCCCAAAATCAGCCCAAAAATGGCCCAAAAATCTCCTAAAATAGCCCCAAAATCAGCCCAAAAATACCCAAAAAATGCCCCAAAAATGCCCCCAAAATCCCTGAAAATTCACCCCCAAAATTCAGCCCAAAATCACCAAAAAATGACCCCAAAAAATCCCCAAAATCAGCCCAAAAATGGCCCCAAAATGCCCCAAAAATTCCCTAAAATAGCCCCAAAATTCAGCCCAAAAATGGCCCCAAAAATCCCCAAAATCCACCCCAAAATCCCCCCAAAAATGACCCAAAAATTCCCTAAAATAGCCCCAAAATCAGCCCAAAAATGCCCCAAAATCCCCCCAAAAATGCCCCAAAATCAGCCCAAAATCAGCCCAAAATTGGCCCAAAAATACCCCAAAAATGCCCCAAAAATTCCCGAAAATTCACCCCAAAATCACAAAAAAATTACCCCAAAAATGCCCCAAAATCAGCCCAAAAATGGCCCCAAAATCCCTGAAAATTCACCCCAAAATCACCCCAAAATCACCAAAAAATGACCCCAAAAATGCCCCAAAATCAGCCTAAAAATGGCCCCAAAAATTCCCTAAAATAGCCCCAAAATCAGCTAAAAAATGCCCCAAAAATGCCCCCAAAAATGCCCCCAAAAAAACCCCAAAAATTCCCTAAAATTTCCCAAAATCCTCCCAAAAAATCCCTCAAAAAATCCCTGAAAAATTCTCAAAAAAATCCCAAAAGTTTCTCCAAAAATCCCCCCAAAATTCTCAAAAAATCCCCAAAAATTCCCCCCAAAAAATCCCCAAAAATTTCCCCAAAAAATCTCCAAAAAATCCCCAAAATTCCCTCAAAATTTCCCAAAAATCTCCCCCAAAAATCCCTCAAAAAATCCACAAAAAATCCCTGAAAAATTCTCCAAAAATCCCAAAAAAAACCCCAAAAATTCTGTTAAATTTCCCAAAATCCTCCCAAAAATCCCTCAAAAAATCCAGAAAAAATCAAAAAAAAAAAAAATCCAGAAAAAAAAAAATCCCAAAAATCCCCAAAAAAACCCCAAAAAAATCCCCAAAATTCCCAAAAAATGCCC
>NDFG01000379.1:54397-72701 GCA_002167245.1 Sporophila hypoxantha
TGCGTTCACCATCACGACACAGGTGAGGGACAGGTGACACAGGTGGACAGGATTGACACAGTGACACGGCGACTCAGGGACAGTTTGAGCGGACACCTGGGACAGTGTGAGCGGGGGGCACCGGGGTGTGGTCAAGGTGGGACAAAGGGACAAGCCAATGGTCCCCATCCCCCAATGTCCCCATGTCCCCACGTCCCCAAGGTCCCCAATTCTTTTTTTCCCAATTTCCCCCCATTTTTCCCCCAATTTTTTGCCCAATGGTTTCCCCAACCCCCCAATGTCCCCAATTGTCCTCAAGCCCTCAAGTTCCCCAAATGTCCCCCAATGTCCCCAATGTCCCCATCCCATTTCTCCCCATTTTCCCCCCATTTTCCCCATTTTTCCAATTTTCCCCCTTTTTTCCCCAATTCCCCAATTGTCCCCAATTGTCCCCAGCCCCTCCAATGTCCCCAAATGTCCCCAATCCGCATTGTCCCCCATTTTTCCCCCCATTATTCCCCAATTTCCCCCAATTTTACCCCCAATGTCCCCAACCCCTTCCCAATGTCCCAATCCCATATTCCCCATTTTTTCCCCCCATTTTTTCCCCATTTCCCCCCATTTTCCCCATTTTCCCCAATGTCCCCAACCCCCCCACTGTCCCAAAGTGTCCCAATGTCCCCATCGCCATTTCCCCATTTTTCCCCCTATTTTTTCCCAATTTACCCCCATTTTTCCCCAATGTCCCCATCCATATTCCCATTTTTCCCCAATTTTTTCCCCTTATTTCCCCTTTTCTCCCTTATTTTCCCATTTTTCCCCCATTTTTCCCCATTTTTTCCCTTTTTCCCCCTTTCTCCCTAATTCCCCCATTTTTTCCCAAGTCCCAATGTCCCCCTGTCCCACCCCCCCGCTAGTCCCCAGCGTGTCCCAATGCTTGTGCCCCTCACCTGTCTCAGGTGGTTGTACACGTCCAGGTTCGCGGCCCCCCCCGTCTCTCCTAACAGCGCCCACAACGCGGGCCACGGCAGCGCGCCCTGCGCCCACCGCGCATGTGCAGCGGCTGGGACACATGGGGACACTATGGGGACATTGCGGACATGAGGGATCATTGGGGACATTGGGGAACAATGGGGGGACAATGGGGACATTGGGGACATTGGGGACATTGGGGACATTGGGGGACTTTGAGGGGCAATGGGGACATAGGACATTGGGACATTGGGGGACATTGGCGGACACTGGGGACATTGGGGACATTGGGGGACATTTGGGGGACATCTGGGGAATTTCGGCTGTTTGGGGACATTTGGGGAAAATGAGGGAAAATTGGGGAAAAAATGGAAAAATTGTGGGAAAAATTGGGGAAAAATGGGATGGGACATTGAGGACATGGACCAATGGGACACTGGGGTGGGGACTGGGGACAATTGGGGACAACTGAGGACAGCGCGCCCTGGGCACCGCAATGTGCAGGGGCCTGGGGGACAATGCGCGGGACATTGGGGGACATTGGGGGGGACTGGGGGGACTGGGGACATTTGGGACATTTGGGGATACTGTCGGGACATTGAGGGGACATTGGGGACATTGGGAAATGGGGGAAAATTGGGGAAAAAATGGGAAAAAATGGGATTGGGGACATTGGGGGACATTGGGGACTTTGGGAATTGGGACATGGGACATGGAAAAAAATGGGGGAAATTGCCGGAAAAATAGGGGAAATTGGGGAAATTGGATTGGGGACACCTGGGGCATTGGGGGAACATTGGGGACATTGGGGGACATTTGGGGGACACTGGGACAGTTGGGACAGTGCGGACATTGGGACATTTGGGACATTGGGACACTGGGGGACAGGGGGACATTGGGGACAGCTGCGCCCTGCGCCACCGCGATGTGCAGGGGGCCTGGGACATTTGGGGACATTGAGGGACCATTGAGGGACACTGGGGACACTGGGGCACTGGGGACATGGAAAAATGGGGGAAATTGGGAAAAAAAAGGCGGAAAAATGGTGGGAAAATGGGGATTGGGGACATTGGGGACATTGGGGACTTGGGACCATTTGGCGGGGATTGGGGAAATGGGGCAAAATTGGGGAAAAATGGGGGGAAAATTAGGGAAATGGGGTTGGGACATTTGGGGGCGTTGGGGACATTGGGGACATTGGGGAATTGGGGAAAAAATGGGGGAAAATTGGGAAAAAACGGTTGGAAAATGGATTGGGACACTGGGGGACTTTGGGGGGCTGGCGACATTTTGAGCCATTTTTGGTGACATTTTTGTGGACATTTTGGGGGACATTTTCTGCGGAACATCTGGGGATATTTTCAGCGATATTTTTGAGGGATATCTGGGGATATTTGGCATCCAAAATGTCCCCAAATGTTCCCAAAATCCCCAAAATGTTCCCCAAATGTCCCAAAATCCCCAAATTCCCAAACCCGCGGGGGGGATGGGCAGCGCCGTTGCCCGCCGCCCCTCCCCCGCGCCTGCTGTTCCCGTTAAGGGGGCGTGGCCTCGCGAGGTGGGCGTGGCCTCGCCTCAATGACGTCACCGGCGACCCGGGCGGGATTCCCCGCGGCGTGGTCGGAGGGGCCGGGCGGGGATTCCCACGGTCCCGGGGGGGGGGCAGGTTCCCCAAATTCGGGGGGGGGGGGAGGTGGAAATTTGGCGGGAAATTTGGAGGAAATTTTGCGGGAAATTTGGGGACATTTGGTGAGGAATTTGGGACATCTTTGGGAAATTTTGGGGAAATTTTGGGATATTTGGGGTGAAATTGTTTGGGGAAATTTTGGGAGCTCCCAAAGGGAATTTTGGGGAATCCGAAGGGGTGGGGAGGGTCAGGGGGGATTTTTTTTGGATTTTTTTGGGGTTTCCCAGGTGAAATTTTGGGATTTTTTGGGGATTTTTTTTGGGGTCCCCAGGTGAATTTTGGGATTTTGGGGGATTTTTTGGGGTTTTCCCAGGTGAAGTTTTGAGATTGTTTGGGTTCCCCACTCACGGATTTTTATATTTTTTTATTTCTGCATTTTGGGGTTTTAGCTCAATTTTGGGGGATTTGGGTTTTTGCGGGTTTCCCAGGTGGATTCTGGGTGATTTGGGGATTTTTGGACGTGGATTTTTTTGGAGATTTTTTGGTCGTGAAGTTTTTGGTGGATTTTGGGAATTTTGGTGGATTGCTGGCGGGAATTTTGGATTTTTGGACGTGAATTTTTGGGATTTTTGGGCGTTTCCCAGGTGAATTCTGGGTGGGATTTTTAGGATTTTTGGTGGATTTGGGAGATTTTTGGGTGGATTTTTGGATTTTGGGTGATTTGGGGGATTTTTGGCGTGATTTTTGGATTTTTGGGTGATTTTTGGGGATTTTTGGGTGGATTTTTGGATTTTTTGGATGGATGTTTTGGGATTTTTGGGTGGATTTTGGGGATTTTGGGGTGGATTTTTGGATTTTTTGGTGGATTTGGGGATTTTTGGTGGATTTTGGCGTTGGGATTTTTGGGAGGATTTTGGGGATTTTTGGGTGGATTTGGGGGGATTTTTGCTTGTGATTTTCTGGGGATTTTTGGCGGGGATTTTGGGATTTTTTTGGGTGATTTTTGGATTTTTGGGATTTTTGGTGGGGATTTTTGGGGTGGATTTTAGTGGTGAATTTTGGGGATTTTTGGTGGGGATTTTTGTGGGGGATTTTGGTCGTGAATTTTTGGATTTTTGGTGTGGATTTTTGGGTGGATTTTTGGGCGGAGCTGAATTTTTTGGGATTATTTGGGCTCGCCCACCTCACGTTCCCCATCCTCGTCCGGCGCGTGGCGGGCGGCGATGGCGCGGCCAGGGGGGCTGCGGGCGGCGGACCCCGAATTTGTGGGACCCAAAAGGGGCGGGGGGGGGAACCCCAAAATTCCCCCGGGCCCCAAAAACGGGCAGCGGCCAGGCTCCGCCCTCGACCCTGGGAAGGAAAATGGGAAAAATTTAGAAAAATTGGGAAAAAATTGCGAAAAAATTTGGGGAAATTTGAGGAAAAATTGGGGGAAAATTGGGGGGAAAGCGAGAAAAAAGGGGAAAATTTGGAGGGAAAATTGTGGGAATTTGGGCGGGAAAATATGGGGGAAAAATTGGAGGAAATATTGAGAGAAATTGGGGGGGAAAAGTTGGGAGGAGAATTGGGGGATTGGGGGAAAATGGGGGAAAAAGTGGGGAAAAATTGGAGGAAAAAGTGGGGAAAAATTGGAGGAAAAATTAGGAATAAAGTGGGAAAAATAGGGAAAAAGTGCGAAAAAATGGGGAAAATCGGAGGAATTAGGGGGAAAAATTGGAGAAAATTGGGGAATTTTGGTGGGGAAAAGTGAGGGGGAAATTGGGAACAATTGGAGTAAAATTGGGGAAAAAAAAATTGGGGGAAAGTGGGAGAGAAAATTTGGGAAAATTTGGGAAAAATTGGGAAAAAAGTGGTAAAATACCCGGGAAAAACTGGTGGAAATTGGGGAAGAAGTGGGGAAAAAGTGAGGGAAAATTTGAAGGAAAATTGGGAAAAATTGGGGGGGAAATTGGGAAAAAAGTGGGAAGAAAGGGAGAAAAAGTGGGAAAATTCTGGAGGGAAAATTGGGGAAGTTTGGGAAAAAATTGGGGAAAAATTGGGGAACAATTAGGAAATAAGTGGGGGGAAAAATGGGGAAAAAGTGGGAAAAATTAAGGGAAAAAACGGAAAAAATCAGGAAAAAATGGGGAAAAAAGTGGGAAAAATTTGGGGAAAAAAAAGGGGGAAAAGTGGGAAAAATTGGGGAAAAAATGGGAATAATTGGGGAAAAACTGGGGAAAAATGGGAAAAAATAGGAATAAAGTGGGGGAAAAAGTGGGAAAAAATGGGGAAAAAAGTGGGAAAAATTTGGGAAAAAAAAGGGGGGAAAAGTGGGAAAAATTGGGGAAAAAAGTGGGAAAAATTGGGGAAAAAACGGGAAAAAATAGGAATAAAGTGGGAAAAAAGTGGGAAAAATTGGGGAAAAAATGGGAAAAATTAGGGAAAAAAGTGGGAAAAATTGGGGAAAAAAGTGGGAAAAATTGGGGAAAAAAGTGGGAAAAATTGGGGGAAAAATGGGAAAAAATAGGAATAAAGTGGGGAAAAAAGTGGGAAAAAATGGTGAAAAAAGTGGGAAAAATTTGGGAAAAAAAAAGGAATAAAGTGGGAAAAATTGGGGAAAAAATGTGAAAAATTGGGGAAAAAAGTGGGAAAAATTGGGGGAAAATGGGGAAAACATTGGGAAAACTTTGGGGGAAAAAGGGGGGGGGAAGTGGGAAAATTGGGGGAAAAAAGTGGGAAAATTGGGGAAAAAAGTAGGAAAAATTGGGGAAAAATGGGAAAAAATAGGAATAAAGTGGGGGAAAAAGTGGGAAAAATTTGGGAAAAAAAAGGGGGGAAAAGTGGGAAAAATTGGGGAAAAAATGGGAAAAATTGGGGAAAAAAGTGGGAAAAATTGGGGAAAAAAGTGGGAAAAATGGGGAAAAAAGTGGGAAAATTTTGGGGGAAAAAAGTGGGAAGAAACGGAGAAAAAGTGGGAAAATTTTGGAGGGAAAATTGGGGAAGTTTGGGGAAAAATTGGGGAACAATTAGGAAATAAGTGGGGGGAAACTGGAGGAAAACTTGGGAAAAAGTGGGAAAAATTTGGGGAAAAATGGAAAAAGTTGGGAAAAAATGGGGAAAAAGTGGGAAAACTTTGGGGAAAAAAAAGGGGGGGGGAAGTGGGAAAAATTGGGGAAAAAAGTGGGAAAATTGGGGAAAAAAGTAGGAAAAATTGGGGAAAAAATGGGAAAAAATAGGAATAAAGTGGGGAAAAAAGTGGGAAAAAATTGGGAAAAAAGTTGGGGAAAAATTTGCGGAAAAAAAAGGCGGGGAAAGTGGGAAAAATTGGAGGAAAAAATGGGAAAAATTGCGGAAAAATGGCGAAACATTGGGAAAACTTTGGGGAAAATAAGGGGGGAAGTGGGAAAATTGGGGGAAAACAAAAGTAGGGAAAAATTGGGGGAAAAAAAGGGGGGAAAAAAGTGGGAAAAATTGCGGGAAAAAAGTGCCGGAAAAAAATTAGGAGGAAAAAGTTGCGAAAAAAATTGGGGAAAAATTGGGGAAAAATTGGGGAAAAATTGGAAAAAATAGGAAAAAATCGGGAATAAAGCTGGGAAAAATGAGGTGGGAGTCTCACCTGTTGCGCCGGCGATTTTGGGGGGCGGCCCGAATTTGGCGGTGTTCAGAGGGGGAAACGGTTCCCCAAAATGCGGGGGTCCACCTCGCCCCCCCCGCCCCCCAGCACGACAGCTGGCGCTGGCAGCGGGCAAGCGACGCCTCGGCGGGTGGGGGAGGGCGGCCGTTTTTGGGCGAGGCTCGGGGGGCATTGGGGGTCCGGCGATGCGCAAGATCCACCGGCAGCTCTCGGCCTCGGGGGGTCGCGCAGTTTTGGGGACCCCCCCACCCCCCCCACCCCAAAATTAACTTCGGTCCCGGCCGGAGCCGGTGGCCGGAGCGGGAAGCGAGCGGGGGAATCCCCAAAGCGGGGGCGCGCGCCGATTGGCACGCCCATTTTCACCGGCTGCGTCACGCCCACTCGGCTGAGACCCACGCCCACAGCGCTTGCGGCACGCCCCCGGTGTTGTTGGCCGCGGTGCTTTCCCCCGCTGGCCACGCCCACTCGGGCTGAGACCACGCCCCCCCCGGTGTTGGTTGGCCACGCCCACTTGAGGGTTAGGCCCACGCCGCTGCTGGGAAAAAAAGCGGGAATTTTCGGGGATTTTGGCGGGAAAGTTTGGGGGAATTGGGGGGGAAAAACGGGCGAAAATGGGAAATGGGGAAAAATTGGGGAAAATTGGGGGAAATTCGTTAAAAAAGAGGAAAAATTGGAGCTGGGAATTGACGGCAGGGGCGCGCCCTGGGACATTGTTGGGGACACCGGAGGAACATGGGGACACTTCCCTGGCGGGGCCACCGGATGGCCCTGGTGACACTTTGGGAACACTGGGACGAGAGGTGCGGGATGTGGGACATCCACTTTGGGACACTGGGATGGCCTTGGGGACAGCCAGACAGGACATGGGGACATCCCTGGGATCGGCACCGGGATGGCCTTTGGGACACTTTGGGGACAACCTTGGGACACTGAGACACCCTTGCGGACACTGGGACGTGTTTGGGGACACTTTCGGGGACACCGGGATGGCCCTGGGGGGACAGCTTTGGGGGACCACCGGGCATGGCCTTGGGGACACCAGAAGCGGACATGGGGACACCCTTGGGACCACTGGGATGGCCTGGAGCGACATATTGGGACCATGGGCGACACCGCTAGCGATGGCCTTGGGACAAACCTTTGGACCCACTGAGCCACCCCCTTGGGGGACCCTGGACGTGTTTGGGGACACTTTGCGGGACACCTTTTGGCGGGATGGCCATCGTGGGACACCCTGATGGGAACACAGACAGCAAGCCTGCGGAACCTGGGGACATCCTTGGGGACACTGGGATGCCTTGGGGTACAGTTTTAAGGACAACAAGAGGAACATGGGGACACTTTGGTCGGACACCCAGGATGGCTTTGGGCAGACTTTGGGGACACTGGGACAGAGTTGGAGACACAGGGGTGGCCTTGGGGACCACTTTGGGGGCACACCAGGGACACCCCAGACCATCCTGGCAACAACTTGGGCGACCATCTGGGACATTGCCGCCATTTTGGTCCATTATGGGTCATTTCTGCCTCCATTTTGGGCATTTTTGCCGGACAATTTTTTAGCAGCTCCGCGTAATTTTTGGCCGCGTGAGGATTTAGGAGCAGTTTTGGGCAGCTTGGGGAGAATTTGTGGCGTTTTGGGGACTTTTTTTAGTCATTTTGGGACATTTTGGCGAATTTTTAGCCTCGATTTTTTTGAAGCCTTTGTAGGCCGCGTTGCGCATTGGCGACGCGCCAGCGAGTCCCTCATCTGATTGGATCCCATTCGTATCACGTGCAGCGGGAATCCCGCGCGTCGATTGCGTCGAACGGCAGTCACCCCTGCGGAGGAGGAGGCGTGCTGATTGGTCGCTGCGGGTCAACGTGTGACGCGAAGTGGCGGGTGCGGGGGAGCCACAGGTGGGAGCGCCCCGGGGGGCCCCAAAATCTTGCGGGGAGGGGCCCCGAATTTGGGGTGTGGGGAGCGGAAGACGCCGGGGCTGGCGGTGACGGTGCGGAGGGAAGAGGGAGAAGGGGCCAGGGGCGGAAAGGGAAAAAATTCCCCCAAGAATTGTCGAAATTTGATCAAATCACCCTAAAATTGATTCAAAATCGACCCAAAATGATTAAAAATCGACCCAAAATTGAATTAAAAATTGACTAAATTGAGCAAAGTTGACTCAAAACTGGCCAAAACCTGCCCGTGAAATGAGAATAAACGGTTAAAAAGTGGCAAAAAAATTTGAATTTTAAAATTGATAAAAAGTGGGGAAAGTGAAGAAAATGATGAAAATGGATCAAAAAAAGCCCAAAATTGGGCAAAAAAACGTAAAAAAATGCAGAGAAACTTATCTGAAATTCTCGCTAAATTCTCTTAAAAAATCCCCAAAGAATCCCCAAAGTCCTCCTGAAAGTTACCCAGCAGTTTCCCTAAAATTTTTAAAAAATCTCCCAAATCCCCCCAAAATTCCAAAAAAAATCCAAATTTGCCAAAAAATCTCCAGAAATTTTCCAGGAATCGCCCCAAAAATCCTAAAATTCCTTCAAATTCCCAAAACTCCCCAAAAATCAAAATCCCCCCAAAAATGCCCCAAAAAATCCGAAAAAATCACCCAAATTCCCCCAAAAATTCCCCCAAAAATTCCAAAAAATTCCTTCTCAAATGCCCCCAAAAAAACTTCCCCCCAAAAATTCCCCCCAAACCCCCCTCAAAACCCCAAAAAAATAAAAAAAATCCCAAAATCTCCCCAAAATCTCCTCAAAAACCAAAGATTCCCCCCCCCAAAAAAAAATCTAAAAAAATTCCCAAAAATTACTCCAAAAAAATCCCAAAAAATCCCCCCAAAAATTCCCAATAAAATCCCCCAGAAAAATAAAAAAATATCCCAAAAAACAAAAAAAATAAGCCCAGAAAATTCCCAAATTTCCCCTCCCCCGTCCCCTGTCCCCGCGTTTCCCTGTGCCTCCCCCCACCCAAAAATTCCCCCCAAAAAATCCTACCCGAAATTTTCAAAAATTCCCCCAAAATTCTCCCCAAATTCCCCCCCCAACCCCCCTTAAAATCCCCAAAAATTCCTAAAATACCCCCCAAAATGCCCCCCAAAATCCCTAAAAATCCCAAAAAATTCCCGTAAAAATGACCCCCCCCACACCCCCAAATTCCAAAAAAAAGTCCCAAAAAAAATCCCCAAAAAGTCCCACCCAAAAATTCCCCTAAAATTCCTTAAAACAATCCCCCCCAAAATGTCCCTAAAAATGTAAACAAAAAATCCCAGAAACCCCCAAAAAATTCCCCAAAAAATTCCCCTAAAAGTCCCTAAAAAAGTTCCCCCCAAAAATCCCAAAAAATGCTAAAAAACAAATCCCCAGAAATCAAAAAAAATTTCCCCAAAAAAATCCCCAGAAAATCCCCAAAAAATCCCAAAAAGTCTCCCCCCAAAGCGCCCAATATTCCCCCAAAAATCCCCCCAAAATTCCCCTAAAAAGTCACCTAAGAAAATCCCCCCAAAAATGCCCCAAAAATGTAAAAGAATTCCCAGTAACCCCCAAAATTCCCCAAAAAAATCCCAAAAAAAATCCCCCCCAAAAACCCCCAAAAAAATCCCAAAAATCCCCAAGAATCCCCCAGAAAAATAAAAAAATCTCCAAAAATCCGCTAAAAATCCCCAGAAATTCCAAAAAATCCCCCCAAAAAATAATAAAAAAAAAAAAACAAAATCCCCCCAAATCCCCCCAAATTCCCCCCAAAAAAAATCCCAAAAAAAATCCCAAAAAATCCCAAATTTCCCCTCCCCCCGCCCCCTTCCCGGTTCCTTTGCGCCGCCCCTCCCCCGCCCCCCTCTGGCCCCGAATTCCCCAAATTTTTGGTTCTTTTCCCAATTTTTGGGTTCTTTCCCAATTTGGGTTCTTTCCAACTTGTTCCTCTCCTGGGACCCCCCAAAAAATTTTGCCAAACCCCCGAACCCTCCCCCACCCCCCCAAAAATTATTTTGGGGGGATTTTGGGATTGTTTGGGGGCGAATATTGGGAGATTTTGGGAATATTTTGGGGGGCGTTTAGGGATTTTGGGGATTTTTTGGGGATATTTTGGGATTTGGGGGATTTTGCGGCAATTTTGTGGATTTTAGGGGGATTTTTGGGGAGGATTTTTGCGGATATTTTTTGGGGCGCTTTGGGGAATTTATTGGGATTTTTTGGATTTTTGGGGGAATTTGGGGATTTTTGGGAATTTGGCGCGGATTTTGGGATATTTTGGCGTGGGGTTTTTTAGGATTTTTGGGGAGGATTTTTGGGGATATTTTGGGAATTGTTTTGGGAAATTTTTGGGCATTTTTAAAGGGAATTTTAGGGGAATTTTTGGGATTTTGGGGCGATTTTCTTGGGGATTTTTGGGGCGATTTGAGCGGATTTTTGGGGAATTTTTGGGGGCATTTTTTTTGGGAATTTTGCGGGGGATTTATGGGGATTTATGGCGGCGCGCGGATTTTGGCATTTTTGGGAATTTTGGGGATTTTGGCCGGGGATTTTGGGATATTTGTTGGTGGATTTTTGGGGGAATTTTGGGGGATTTTTGGGAATTTTGGGAGTTCTGGGAAATTTTGGGGGTTTTGGGGGATTTTTGGGGATTTGGGCAATTTGGGAGGTTTTTGGGGGTTTTGGGCGATTGTGGATTTGTGGGCGCGATTATTGGGGATTTTATGGGGCTGATTATTTGGGCAATTTTGGCGGAAGGATTTTTCGGGGATATTTTGCGGCATTTTTGGTCGGGTATTTTTGGGCAATTTTGGGGGATTTTTGGGGAGAATTTTTTGGGCGAATTTTGGGAGTTTTGGGGAAATTTTGGCAGGGTTTTGGGGATTTTTTTGATTTTTTGAGGAAAATTTTGGGGAGGATTTTGTGATATTTTGGGGGGGTTTTTTCGGGGAATGTTGCGGGATTTTTGAGTCAACGGAATTTGGGGATTTTTGGGGATATTTTTGGGAGGTTTTTTTAGGGATTTTGGGCCGGATTTTTGTGGAATTATTTTGGATTTTTGGGGGATTTTTTGGGGCGATTTTTGGGATTTTGCGGGATTTTTTTTTTGAATTTGGGGGGATTCATGGGGATTTTTGGGGGATTTTGGGCAATTGGGAGATTTGGCGGGGTTTTGTGAGATTTGTGCGGAATATTTGGGGGGATTTTTGCCGGCGAGAGTATTTTTGGGGAATTTTGGAGTTTTTTGGAGGAAAATTTTGGAGGGTTTTGGGGATTTTTTTGGATTTTTGGAGCGAAATTTTGGGGGATTTTGGGATATTTTGCGGGGTTTTTCGGGCGGCGAATTTGGGAATTTGGGGAATTTGCGGGGATTTTGGGATATTTTGGGGGCGTTTTTATTAGGATTTTGGGGGATTTTTGCGGGATATTTTGGGATTTTGGGGGATTTTTTTGGGGATTTTTGGAGGCGATTTGGGGATTTTTGCGTGGCCGGATTTTTTTTGGAATTTGGGCGGGATTTTTATGGGGATATTTGGGGATTTTGCGAGCAATTTTGGGAAGATTTTGGGGGGATTTTGGGATATTGTTGGTGGATTTTTGGGGGAATTTTGGGATTTTGAGGAATTTTGGGAGTTCTGGCGGAAATTGTTGGGTTGGTTTTGGGGGGAATTTTGGGGAGATTTTGGGCCAATTTTGGCAGATTCTTGTGGGTTTTGGCGGGATGTTGTGGATTTGTGGAGGATTTTGGGATTTCTGGGGTGATTTTGGCAATTTTTGGGGAGGATTTTTGGGATATTTTGGGATTTTTTGGTGGGGGATTTTGGGATATTTTGGGGTTTTTTTTAGGATTTTGGGTGATTTTTGGGATATTTAGGATTTTTGTGGGATTTTTTGGGGATTTTTGGGCGATTTTGGGATTTATTGGGGATTTTTTTTTTGCGAATTTGGGGGATTTATGAGGATTTTTGGGGGGGATTTTGCGGATTTTTGGGATTTTGGGGGGGGTGGGGGAATTTTGGCGATTTTGGGCGGATTTTTGCGGGGGAATTTGGTTTTTTTTTTTGATTTTTGGAGGGAAATTTTGGGGGAATTTGGGTTTTTGGGGGATTTTTTGCGGGATATTGGGGAGGATTTTGGATATTTTGGGGGGATTTTTGGCGGAATTTTGGGGAGTTTTGGGAAATTTTGCGGGGGATTTTTGGGGAATTTTGTGGGATTTTTGGGGGCATTTGGGAATTTTGCGAAAGAAATTTTTTTGGGGGATTTGGGGCATTTTGGTGGATTTTTGGGGGGATTTTTTGGGGGGAATTTTGGGGGAGATTTTTGCGGATATGTTTGGTGAGAATTTGGAGGGTTTTGGTATTTTTGGACTTTTTTTTTTTTTTGGTTGTTTTTTGCTTTTTTTGGGAATTTTTTGTGCCTTTTTTTTCCAGGGAATTTTTTGGGACTATTTTGACTCCCCCCCCGCGCGTTCCCCAGGCGTGCCGGGGAGCGGGCCCCGCCCCGGCCCCGCGCCTCCCCCCGCCCTCCCCCCCCCAGCTCGCGGCTGCTCAGCCCGGAGGGACCCGCAGCTCCAGTGCCCACCAAGTTTTGCACCCAGTTTGCCACCAGTTCGACCAGTTTTGGACCTTCCAGGACCAGTTTGGACCTGTTCCAACCAGTTTGGACCAGTTTGGAACCACCCCAGGACCAGTTTGGACCTTCCAGGACCAGTTTGGATTCCCCCAGGACCAGTTTGAACCAGTTTGGACCTTCCAGGACCAGTTTGTCCCAGTTTGAACCAGTTTGGACCTTCCAGGACCCCCCCAGGACCAGTTTGTTCCAGTTTGGAACCACCCCAGGACCAGTTTGGACCAGTTCCAACCAGTTTGGACCAGTTTGGACCTTCCAGGACCAGTTTGGACCTGTTCCAACCAGTTTGGACCAGTTTGGACCAGTTTGGAACCCCCAGGGACCAGTTCGGACCAGTTTGAACCAGTTTGGAACCACCCCAGGACCAGTTTAAACCAGTTTGGAACCCCCCAGGACCAGTTTGAACCAGTTTGGACCTTCCAGGACCAGTTTAGACCAGTTTGGAACCCCCCAGGACCAGTTTGGACCAGTTTGGACCAGTTTGGACCTTCCAGGACCAGTTTTGACCAGTTCGGACCAGTTTGGAACCCCCCAGGACCAGTTTGGACCAGTTTGGACCAGTTTGGACCAGTTTGGATTCCCCCAGGACCAGTTTGGACCAGTTCCAACCAGTTTGGACCTTCCAGGACCCCCCAGGACCAGTTTGGACCAGTTTGGAACCCTCCAGGACCAGTTCTGACCAGTTTGGACCAGTTTGGACCTTCCAGGACCGGCCAGGACCCTCCCAGTCCCTCCCAGTACAAACCAGTAACCCCCGAACCCCCTCCCAGTTCCTCCCAGTTTATCCCAATCCCCTCCCAGTCCCTCCCAGTCTAAACCAGTAACCCCAAACTCCCTCCCAATCCCTCCCAGTATAAACCAGTACAGACCAGTATAAACCAGTAACCCCAAATCCCCTTTTAACCGCCTCCCAATCCTCTCCCAGTCCCTCCCAGTCCCTCCCAGTATAAACCAGTAACCCCAAACCCCCTTTTTACCCCTCCCAGTACAAACCAGTACAAACCAGTATATCCCAGTCCATCCCAGTTTATCCCAATCCCCTCCCAGTATAAACCAGTAACCCCAAACTCCCTTCCAATCCCTCCCAGTCCCTCCCAGTCCATTCCAGTAACCCCAAACCCCCTTTTTACCCCTCCCAATCCTCTCCTAGTCCCTCCCAGTACAAACCAGTACAAACCAGTAACCCCAAACTCCCTTCCAATCCCCTCCCAGTCCCTCCCAGTACAAACCAGTATAAACCAGTAACCCCAAATCCCCTTTTTACCCTTCCCAGTCCCCTCCCAGTACAAACCAGTAACCCCAAACCCCCTCCCAGTCCCTCCCAGTTTATCCCAGTCCCCTCCCAATCCCTCCCAATCCCCTCCCAGTACAAACCAGTATAAACCAGTAACCCCAAACCCCCTTTTAACCGCCTCCCAATCCTTTCCCAGTCCCTCCCAGTTTATCCCAGTTCCATCCCAGTCCCTCCCAGTACAAACCAGTATAAACCAGTAACCCCAAATCCCCTTTTAACCGCCTCCCAATCCTCTCCCAGTCCCTCCCAGTAACCCCAAATCCCATCCCAGTCCCTCCCAGTGCCCTCCCAGTATAAACCAGTAACCCCAAATCCTCTTTTTACCCTTCCCAATCCCCTCCCAGTACAAACCACTCCATCCCAGTATATCCCAGTTCCCTCCCAGTCCCTCCCAGTACAAACCAGTAACTCCAAATCCCCTTTTTACCCCTCCCAGTAGAAACCAGTGTATCCCAGTCCATCCCAGTTTATCCCAATCCCCTCCCAGTATAAACCAGTAACCCCAAACTCCCTTCCAATCCCTCCCAGTCCCTCCCAGTCTATTCCAGTAACCCCAAATCCCTTTTTACCCCTCCCAGTACAAACCAGTACAAACCAGTATATCCCAGTTCCCTCTCAGTATCCCCAGTCTCCTCCCAGTCCCTCCCAGTTCAATTTTGGGGTTTCCAGTTCCCTCCCAGTACAAACCAGTAACCCCAAATCCCCTTTTTACCCTTCCCAATCCCCTCCCAGTACAAACCAGTATAAACCAGTAACCCCAAATCCCCTTTTAACCGCCTCCCAATCCTCTCCCAGTCCCTCCCAGTCCCTCCCAGTCCCTCCCAGTACAAACCAGTAACCCCAAACTCCCTTCCAATCCCTCCCAATCCCCTCCCAGTCCCTCCCAGTATAAACCAGTAACCCCAAATCCCCTTTTTACCCCTCCCAATCCCCTCCCAGTCCCTCCCAGTCCCTCCCAGTATATCCCAGTTCCCTCCCAGTATCCCCGGTCTCCTCCCAGTCCCCTCCCAGTCCCCTCCCAGTACCCTCCCAGTATAAACCAGTAACCCCAAATCCCCTTTTTACCCTTCCCAATCCCCTCCCAGTACAAACCAGTATATTCCAGTTCCCTCCCAGTTTATCCCAATCCCATCCCAGTCCCTCCCAGTCCCTCCCAGTCCCTCCCAGTCCCCTCCCAGTCCCTCCCAGTCCATCCCAGTCCATCCCAGTCCATCCCAGTCCCCACCATGGATCTCCTCCAATCCCTCCAACTCTTGGCCAAGGACAACCTCAACTTCTTCTCCCCCAATTCCCCCAATTCCGGCGTTCCCGGCGTTCCCGGCGTTCCCGGCGTTCCCGGTGCCGTTCCCGGTGCCATTCCCGGTGCCGCCCTTTCCGGCACTTCCCGCCGCTTCGCCGATGCTTCCTCCGCCCTCCTCCGCCACGGCCGCCATCTTGGCCCCGCCCTGTCCCGTTTGACCCAAATCGCCCCAAATTTCGACCTGGACCCTTCCACTCCCGGCAACGGTTACCGGAGCCTGCTGGAGGTGGTTCGGATCTGCCTGGAGCGCGCCGTGGAGCGCAGCCGCTACGTGGCCGCCCACCGCCGCAGCCTCTTCTTCCGCGCCGGCGCCAACGCCGCCGAGCTGGAGGCCGTGGCGGCGGCGCTGGGCCAGCTGCGCGCCATGGCCGTGCTGGCCGTCAGGATGGCCGAGATCGCCGGGCCCGGCCGCCTCTTCCCCGACGGCGAGAAGGTCGGCAAGGGGATGGAGAACGAGGAGGAGGAGGAGGAGGAGGAGGAGGAGGAGGAGGAGGAAGGCATCAGCGAGGTGGTGCTGCGCGAGTACAGCACCATGCACAACGGCTGCTTCTACGGGAGGTGCCTCGGCTTCCAGGTGAGGAACGTCAGAAGTTCTTCTGGGGTTTTTTGGGGTTTTTTGGGATTTTTTGAGGTTTTTTGGGGATTTTGGGGGATTTTTTTGGGATTTTTTGAGGTTTTGTGGAGTTTGTGGATGGTTGGATTGGTTGGTCTTGGTTCCGTTGACCATTGGTTGGTGGGTCTTGGATTTGTTGACCATTGGTTGATCTTGGAGGAACTTTGGGATTTTTTGGGGATTTTTTGGGATTTTTTGGGGGATTTTTTGAGGTTTTATGGAGTTTCTGGAAGTTCTTGGAAGGTTTGGGATGGTTGGGTTGGTTGGTCTTGGCTCTGTTGACCATTGGTTGGTTGCTCTTGGCTCCAATGACCATTGGTTGGTTGGTCTTGGTTCCGTTGACCATTGGTTGGTTGCTCTTGGCTTGGTTGGTCTTCATTGACCATTGGTTGCTTGCTCTTGGCTTGGTTGACCATTGGTTGGTTGCTCTTGGTTTGGTTGGTCTTCATTGACCATTGGTTGGTTGCTCTTGGTTCCATTGACCATTGGTTGGCTGCTCTTGGCTTGGTTGGTTTTCATTGACCATTGGTTGGTTGCTCTTGGCTCCAATGACCATTGGTTGGTTGGTCTTATCTTGGTTGGTCTTGGTTCCATTGACCATTGGTTGGTTGCTCTTGGCTTGGCTGACCATTGGTGGTGACGATGCACAGCGGCTGCTTCTACGGGAGGTGCTTGGGCTTCCAGGTGAGGAACGTCAACTTTTTTGGGTTCTTCTGGGTTCTTCTGGGTTCTTCTGGGGTTTTTTGAGGTTTTTTGGGATTTTTTGGGTTTTTTTGGGATTTTTTGAGGTTTTTTGGAGTTTCTGGAAGTTCTTGGAAGGTTTGGCATGGTTGGGTTGGTTGGTCTTGGTTTTGTTGATCTTCATTGACCATTGGTTGGTTGGTTGCTCTTGGTTTTCTTGACCATTGGTTGGTTGGTCTTGGCTTGGTTGGTCTTGGTTGACCATTGGTGGTGACGATGCACTACGGCCGGTGCCTGGGCTTCCAGGTGAGGAACATCAACAGTTCTGGGTTCTTCTGGGTTCTTTTGGGATTTTTTTGGGATTTTTGGGGGATTTTTTGGAATTTTTTGGGATTTTTTGAGGTTTTATGGAGTTTCTGGAAGTTCTTGGAAGGTTTGGCATTTTTGGATTGGATGGTCTTGGCTCCGTTGACCATTGGTTGGTTGCTCTTGGTTTTCTTGACCATTGGTTGGTTGCTCTTGGCTTGGTTGGTCTTCATTGACCATTGGTTGGTTGCTCTTGGCTTGGCTGACCATTGGTGGTGACGATGCACAACGGCTGCTTCTACGGCCGGTGCTTGGGCTTCCAGGTGAGGAACCTTGGAGGAACTTTGGGATTTTTTGGGATTTTTTGGAATTTTTTGGGATTTTTTTGGGTTTTTTTGAGGTTTTTTGGAGTTTCTGGAAGTTCTTGGAAGGTTTGGGATGGTTGGATTGGATGGTCTTGGTTCCGTTGACCATTGGTTGGTTGCTCTTGGCTTGGTTGGTCTTGTCTTGACCATTGACTTGTTCTTTGTTGACCACTGAGTTGATCTTGACCATTGGACCATTGGTTGGTTGCTCTTGGCTTGGTTGGTCTTGTCTTGACCATTGACTTGTTCTTTGTTGACCACTGAGTTGATCTTGACCATTGGTTGGTCACCCTTGCCTTGGCTGACCATTGGTTGGCCTTTGTTGGCCATTGGGGTGGACTTGACCACTTCTCTTGAACCTCTGATGACCCCTGATGACCACCACTGACCCTCGATGACCAATGATGACCGTTGATGACCACCACTGACCCTTGATGACCATTGATGATGACCACTGACCCCTGATGACCCCTGATGACCCCTGATGACCATTGATGACCCTTGATGACCATTGATGTTCATTGATGACCATTGATGACCCCTGATGACCATTGATGACCATTAATGACCACCACTGACCATCACTGACCCCTGATGGCCATTGATGACCCCTGATGACCATCAATGACCCTTGATGACCCCCACCGACCCTCGATGACCATTGATGAGCATTGATGACCCCTGATGACCATCAATGACCCTTGATGACCATTGATGACCACCACCGGCCCTCAATGACCATTGATGACCCCTGATGACCATTGATGATGACCACTGACCCCTGATGACCCTTAATGACCCTTGATGACCATTAATGACCACCACTGACCATTACTGACCCCTGATAACCCTTGATGACCCCTGATGACCATCGATGACCACCACCGACCCTTGATGACCCTTGATGACCATCGATGACCCCTGATGACCCCTGATGACCATTGATGACCACCACTGACCATTGATGAC
>NDFG01000379.1:78827-90114 GCA_002167245.1 Sporophila hypoxantha
AAGTCAAAAAAAAAAGACCGCTCAAAAGACCAAGAGAAGATCCCTCCCAAAAAAGCCCGCAGAGAAGGAACTCCCCGCAAAACCCAAAAGATCCCCAAAAATCCCCAGCTGGAAACCCCCAGGAGGAACCCAGAAATCAGAAATTCCACTTCAAAACCCCAAAACCCAGCCGAAGAAATCCCCCAAAACCGCCAGAAGCTGGACGGCTGGCGATTTCTGGAAAAGCTTCGTGGAACCTCACCAGACCGACGTGCTGCGGGGGTGGCAGACCAAAAAAGAAACCCAAAAAGAAGACCGAAAAGAATCCTGAAAATCCCACCTTGGGAAAAGCGCCAAAAAAAACCCCGAAAATAGACTTGGAACTCGGGGTCGAACCCAAAAAACCGCGGAAAAAAACTGAATTCGCGACCCCAGGAAAAACCCGGGTGAAAAATCCCTCCCAAGAAACCCCAAAAACCCCAAAAAATAACTTCCAAAAACCCTAAAATCCCACCTGAAAAAACCCAAAAACCCAAAATCCCCAAAAAAGACACCCCACCCCAAAACCCGCCTAAAAAAACTCCACTAAAAAACCCCCAAAAAAACCGCAAAAACCCCCCAAACAGTAACCCCAAAAACTGACAGACCCCAAAAACTCAAAAAACCTTCACCTTGAAAAACCCCAAAATCCCCAAAAACTCCACAAAAACTCTCAAAAATCCCCAGGCTGAAGACACAAATAAAATCCTAAAAAAGAGGAAAAAAACCCCAAAATCCCACGGTTGAGAAAACCCAAAAAATAAACCCCAAAATAGCGCGAATAAATCCTCCCAAGAAAAACCCAAAAAATCCCCTCCTTAAATAATCCCCAAAAAACCCCAAAATAACCCAAAAAACTCCAGTAATCTGAAAAATCCCACCCAAAAAATCCTAAAATCACTTAAAAACCCCCCAAAAAAATCAGAACCCCAAAAACAACCCCAAAAACCACTCAGGACTCCAAAAAACCAAAAAATCCTGTAATCACCTGATAATAGTTCCAAAAGAACCGCCAAAAGAACCAAACCTCAGAACTCCAAAAAACCAAACAACTGACTCAGGAACCCAAAACAACCCTGAAAAAACCCCAAAAATCCCACATGAAAGTCCAAAAAAACCCCCAAAAAACCACCCAAAACCCCAAAAAACCCCAAAATAACTCCAAAAAACTCCAGAAATGCTAAAATCCGCACCAAAAAACCCTAAAAACTCCACTATAAAACCCCCAAAAAAACCAACCCCAAAAAAACCCCCAAAAAACTGACTCAGGACCCCAAAAAACCAAAAAAAATCCATGAAAATCCCACCTTGAAAAGCCCAAAAAAACCCCAAAAACCAAACTCAAGACCTAAAAAAACCCACAAAATAGACACCCAAAAAAACTCAAGAAATGCTGAAAAATGCCCACACCAAAAACCCTAAAAACTCCACTAAAACCCCCAAAAGAAAACCAACCCCCAAAAAACCCCAACAGACTGACTCGGATTTAGCCAAGAAAAAAATGGGAAGAAACCCCAAAAATCCCACATGAAAACCCAAAAAAAAACCCCAAAAACGCCCAAAAATCCCTAGCCAAAAAACCCGAAAAATCCCTTTTTTTAGTGTTTTGCAGGTCCGGTGCGTTGGGCTGGTTTGAGCTCTTTTGGGCAAAAATTTGGAATTTTAGGCTCCTAATTCCTTTTTTTGGTTGGGATTTTTGGCGATTTGGATGCATTTTTAGCCCATGTTGTTCACGTATTTTTGCCCCTTTTTTCCGTGTTTTTCTTTCCCATTTTTCACCTTTTACATAGAACCTTGGGGATTTTTTTAAAAAATTCCATTTTATGTCCTAAATCCCTTTTTTTGGTTTTTTTCGAATTTAGATTTGAGCTCTTTTCCAGTGGGTGTAGCCATTTTGAGAGGCTTTGTGGGCTGTTTTTGCACGCATTTTTTGGTGTTTTTCCCCATTTTTTCACCTTTTTTGCATAGAATCATTGGGGGTTTTTAAGAATTTCGCAGATTTTATGTCCTACAATCCCCCTTTTCTGGGAGATTTTGATGGCATTATTTAGCCATTTTTTCAAACATTTTTTTGCCCTTTTTTGCCCTTTTTCCCCTATTTTTCCACCTTTGACTGTTAGAAACTGGTGTGATTTTTGTTAAATATTTCATTTTACGGTTCCGTAAATCCTTTTTTTTTTTTTCTGGGGATTTTAAGTTTTGAGCTCTTTCTCAATGGGTTGAACCATTTTGAGATGGTTTTGCGGTCAGTTTGTTCACAATTTGGGTGTTTTTATCCCATTTTTGACTTACATAGAAATCCTTGGGGATTTTGATCCGAGTGATTTTTTTGGGATTTTTTTTCAGATGTTTGGGTTGCTAAATCTTTTTTTTTTTAAATTTGGGGGGTTTTAGCATTTTGGGTCCGGTTTTTAAAAGTTTTTTGCATTTCTGTGGTAGAATCTTGATTTTTGTTAAGAGGATTTTGGGGATTTTTTATTTTTAGGAATTTTGGGATTTTGGGGATTTTGGACTCCTAAAATCCCGTTTTTTGGGATTTTGGATTTTTGAGGCATTTTGGGGCCATTTTTCACCTTGTTTTTTTTTAAATCGTTTTTTCTAATTTTCTGTTATTTTGACATAAATCTTCGTAAATTTTTAAGGGAATTTTTTGAAAATTTGGGATCTAAATCCCCGGTTTTTGGTATTGGGATTCTTGGTTTTTAGGCGTTTCGAGGGCGTTTGGGTGTTTTCACCGTTTCCTCATTTTTTTGCGTGTTTGGTAGAATATTCTGGAGTTTTGGATTTGGAGGGAATTTTTTGAGGATGTTTAAATTTATTTTCTTTTTTTGTGTTTTCAGTCGGTGTGTGGTGGCGTCTCTTTACGGCCTGGTGAGGGGTTTGTCCGAGCCCGTGGCCGATGCCCCCGAGCCCCTGGAGCTGCCCCTGGCAAAGTGGGAGGACGCCGGCCCGGGGCAGCGGTCGACCATCGCCCCCCCGCGAGCTTGGCACCTGGGCCCCGCCGCCGCTGCACTGCGGCGCGCTTCTCTACCAGACATCCGGGCAGGACAGTGGTGTCTGGAACGTTCTGGAACATTTCTGCAGGATTTGGGGGAAATTTGGGAAAATTTTCGGGAAGTTTGGAGGGCAGGTGTTGAGGGCTTTTGGGGGGTTTTAAGGGGATTTTCAGCTTATTTAATTGAATTTTTTTGCGCCTTTTTTGCTTATGTTTTGGGATGGGTTCTGGTTTTTCAGAAGTGTTTTTGGTGTAGGAATTTTGGATTTTTTGGGGGATTTGGGTGATTTTTAAAAAATTTTTTTTATTTTTTTCTGGATTTTTTCAGGATTTTTTTGGATTATTTGGCGGGACTTCTTTGAAATTTTTGGTGGATTTTTGGGTGATTTTTGGGGGATTTTTTTTTTTTATTTTTTGGGATTTTTTGTGGAATTTTTTTGGTATTTTTAGGAATTTTTTCAGGACTTTTTGGGGAATTTTGGGGATTTTTAGGATTGTTGGGTGGATTTTTTGGGGATTTATTTCAGATTTATTTTGGGATTTATTTGGATTTTGTTGCGTGTTCAATGGAAAACCGTTGGGATTTTTGGCCCCGCTGCAGCCTGCGCCTGCTCTACCTACACATCCGGGAGGGACAGGTGAGAGCTCTGGAATTTAGATAACTTCTAGAAAATTCTGGGATGTTAGGGGTAAATTTCAGGGGGTTTACGTGGGATTTTGGGTGGGTAAATTGCGATTTTTCAGCTTATAAATTGAATTTTTTGGGGTATAAATTGAATTTTTTGCCATTTTTTGCCTGTTTTGACGGGGTTTTTTGGGTTTCTTGAAGTATTTTGCTGTAGATTTTGGTGGGTAATTTTTTGCATTTTGTGAAATTTATTTTTTTTTTTTCCCTTTTGGGGGTATTTTTTTTTTTTAGGGGATTTTTTTTAGATTTTAAAAGAATTTTTCTGGATTTTTTTTTCATTTTTTGGGATTTTTTGCGGGAATATTTGGGGATTTTTTTGGGATTTTTTTTGGGCATTTTGGGGATTTGTTTGGGATTTTTTTCGGCATTTGGGGATTTTCTGCGATTTTTTTGGAGGTTTTTGGGACTTTTTGGGGATTTTATTCAGGATTTTTTGGAATTTTTTGGGGGATTTTTTCGGAATTTTTTTGGAAGTTTTTTATTGTTCTGGGGATTTTTTGGCGGGAATTTTTCAGGGAATTTTTCCAGCAATTTTTTGAATTTTTTGAATTTATTGGATATTGTTGGATTTTTTTGGATTATTTGTTGTGCAAATTTTTGTGATTTATTCAGATTTATTCAATATTTTGGGGGGTTTATGGATTTGTCATGAACCTTTGGGATGGGCCCACTGGCCCGGCTACCTAGGCTCCTGCCATCGGGGGAACAGTATCCGCATTCTACGATGGGATTTCATGGAGAATCCAGTTGGGATAGTTTGGGTTGCCACTGGCCCGCCCGTGATCTAATGGGATGCTTTCGCTTATAACATGGTGGACATTTTGAATTGTTCCTCGGAGTTTTTGAACACGGGTTTAGGGAAGTAGATTCACAAAGATTTAAATTTGGGATTTTTGGGGAATCTTTTAATATGGGATTTGCTTATAAATTGGTAGATTTTTTCCGGATTTTTTGCCCCATTTTTCAGGATTTTCATTGGTTTTGGTTAGGATATTTCAATTTTTTGTTTGCGATTTTTGTGAGATATTGTTTAGGAATCTTCTTGGAGGGTTTTTGGGGGATTTTGGTCAGGAGTTTTCTGAGAATGTTTTTGGTCGATTTGTCAGGGACTATTTTTTTGTGGATTTTTTGTTTATTTGGATTTTTATTCAGAGAATATTTTTCAGGGATTTGTTGGGGCTTTTTGGGCCATTTTGGCGCGCCGCATTGAATTTGGCTGCGTACTTTCACCTCAGAGGGACATTTGGTGATTGTTTGGATTACTTTGGGATTATTCAGTGGAATTTTTGAGGGATTAATTGTCAAATAGGGGAGTTTTGGAGCTGTGGCCGCGCTGCACTGGCGCTTTAAACCTGATCACTTTATGGTGGAGGTACAGCGGATTTTGGAATCAGTTCTGGAAAAGTCTTTGGTGATTATATTGAAAATTTCCATTTGAGTTTTAGCGGCGTTTGGGGGGTATGATTGGGTTTATCGATTTAGCTTCTAATTATTTGTGAAAGATTTTGCACTTTTGCTTTTTTGGTGGGTTGTTTTCAAGAAGTTGCTTTGGTTGGTAGGGAATTTATCGGATTTTGGGGGATTTTTGGCGGGATTTGTTTAAAGATTTTTTTTATTTTTCAGGATTTTTTTGGGATTGTGTTGGCAGGGATTTTTTAAAAATTTTTTTGCCGGAATATATTTTCATTGATTTTTGGACATAGTTGTTGGCAATTTTTGGGGATTGTTTTCGTCGAGGATATTTTTCCAGGATTATTTTGGGGGGCTTTTTGTGTGGGATTTGTTTTTTTGTAATTTTGTGGGAATTTTTGGGATTTTGGGAGATTTTGGGGGTTTAAATGCGGATTTTTTTGGGTGTTTGGGCCCTGCACCTCCAGCCCTCTTCTACCACGTCTGGAGGAACAGGTTGAGTTGGGAAACTTTGGGTGAATTTGGTGTGAATTTTGTGTCAATTGATTGCTGGAATTTTGGCGTGAGATCAGAATGAATGTAAGTAATTTCTTTCTGAAGTTTTTCTCTGAATTTTACTGAAATTTGGGTGGATGTTTGGAAAAATTTCAAGGAAATTATTGGTGTGAATTTTGCCAAATTTTGTGCAAATTTTGGCTGGATTTTGGTGGTGAAAATTTGAGTGAATTTTGGATGACTAGTGTGTGAATTGGGCGTACTTTTTGTGTGAATTTGGGACGTATTTGGGTGAATTTTGGGGTGAATTTTGCTGAATTTTTGCCAAATTTTGAGTGAATATTGGACTAATTGTGGTTAATTTAGGTGAGTGTTGGGATGAAATTTGAGTGAATTTGGGGGTGAATTTGTGTGCACTTTAGGTGGATCTTTGGCGTGAATTTGGCTAATTTTGTTGTGAATTTCAGGTGAAACTCCGGGCTGGATTTTGCCACTTTTGTGCAAGTTTTTGGATTGAATTTGAGCAAAATTTTGTTTTTGCAAATTTTGACCGAATTTTGGGTGAAAGTGATGCGGATGTGTTGTGCATGAATAGTGTTTGGAAGTGGGGTGACTTTTGTGGGAATTTGGGACGGTATTTGTTGAATTTGAGCGAATTTTGGAGGGGAATTTTGGGCAAGACCTTTGTTGTGTAAATTTGTAGCGAATTTTGTTGCGAATTTTGTGCAAATTTTGGGTGACTTTTGATGGAATTTTGCCGAATTTTTCGGCTGGATGGTATCTTGAGCTGATTTTTTCCCCCCTTTTTTCCCCCTTTTGTTTCACGTTTTTTTCCACTTTTTCCCCATTTCCGCAAGGTGGACTCGGCGGCGCTTGAGCGGCCTGACCGGCAGGACGGGGTCCCTGGACCCCCTCCCCATTTCCCTGGCGCGGGGGCCCCCGCTGCCGCCCAGCCCGGGGGCTGCTGCTGCATTTTCCACGGGGGGGGCTTCGTGGCGCAGAACCTGGGGGCCCAAATCCGCCCAAATTAGCCAAAATTCACCCAAATTCACAAAAGTTCACCCAACATTCATCCAAAATCTCATCCAAAATTCACCCAATTCCACCCCCAAATTCACCGAAAATTCAGCAAAAATTGACGCAAGTCACGGAGAGAATTTGCGTGGATTTTGGGAATTTGAGGTGGATTTTGGGTGAATTTTGGCCTGAATTTGAGTGTGATTCAGGTGAATTCGGGGCTGAATGTTTCGCCAAGGTTTTGTGCAATTTTGAGATGAATTTTGAGCGATTTTGGGATGATTTTGCGTTTGAATTTAGGTGAATGGTGTGCAAATTTTTGACGAAATTTTAGGCGTGAAATTTGACTGTGAATTTTGGTCATGAATAGTGTGTTGAATGTTGGGGGTGACCTTTGTGTGAATTTGGGATGTATTTGGTTTGAATTATTGAGCGAATTTTTGGTGGAATTTTGTCCGCAACTTTTGTGTTAGTTTTTCGGCCGCGTGAATTTTGTTGGCGAATTTTGGTTGAATTTTGGCAAACCTTGTGTAATTTGTGTGACTTTTAGCCCTAGTGCAGAATTTTGGGTGAATTTTTGCTGAATTTTTGCCAAATTTTTGAAGTGAGATATTGACTAATCTTTTGGGTTATTTTAGCCGATTTGGATTGAAATTTATGAGTGAATTTTGGTGATTTTTGGCTGAATTTTGAGTGGAATATGTCGGGTGAATTCGGGCTGACAGTGTTTGCCAAGTTTGGGGGCGAATAGTTGTGCGAATTTGAGCGAATTTTGATGAATTTAGGTGATTTTGTTGCAAACATTTTGAGCGAATTTTTTGGGTGAAATTGATGAATGTTTGGCGATGATGAGTGTTTGAATTTGGGGTGGCTTTTGTGTGAATTTTGGGACGGTATTTGGTTGAACTTTGAGCGAATTTTGTGCAAACATTGGTTGAATTTGTGCAAATTTTGATCCGAATTTTGGGTGAATTTTGTGCAAATTTTGGGTGATTTTCAAGGAATTTGGCCGAATTTCTTGATTGCGAATTTCTTGACTTGATTCTTCAGCTTGATTTTTCACCAATTTTCAACCATTTTTTCGACCGTTTTTTCCCATTTTCCCCGATTGCCGCAGGACTCGGCGGCGCGAGCGCCCTGACCCGGCAGGACGGGGCTCCCTGGACCCCCTGCCCCATTTCCCTTGGGCGCCGCGGGCCCCCGCTGCCGCCCAGCCGAGGCGTGTGCCTTGCATTTCCACGGCCGGGGGGGTTCGTGGCGCAGACCTGGGGAGACCCAAATTCACCCAACATTCACCCAAAACTTCCGCAAAAATTATTCCAAAATTCAACCCAAAATTCACCTGTAAAATTTTCACCCAAAATTTCAGACCCAAAACTTTCACCAAAAATTCAGCAAAATGACGCAAATCACGAGAGAATTTGAGTGGAGTTGTAAGTGAATTTTAGCGGTGGATTTTGGTCCCGTTGAACTTTTGTTGTGAGTTTCAGGTTGAATTGGGCTGAATTTTGCCAAGTTTTGTTCGCGAATTTGGATGAATTTTGTGTAATTTTTGCTGCAATTTCTGGCGTGAATCTGTGCAATTTTGGATGAATTTTAGCATGATTTTGGCTGGTGAATTTTCGTTTTGCAAATTTGAGTAAATTGTGTGAATTTTGTAACGCGAATTTTTGTGCGAATTTTGAACGAGATTTTGGTTCATTTTTGCTGAATTCTGTGTCAAATTTTGGGTCAATTTCATGTGATTTTGACGAATTTTGGGTGAATTTAGGTGGATTTTGAGTGATTTTTAATGCCAGTTTTTGCCGATTTTTCCCATTTCCGCAGGAACCGGCGGCGCTGAGCGCCCTGACCGGCAGGACGGGCTCCGGGACCCCTCCCATTTCCCTGGCGCCAGGGGCCCCCGCTGCCGCCCAGCCCGGGGTGTGGCGCATTCAACTGGGGTGCGGGGTTCGCTGGCGCAGACCTGGGGGCCCAATCCACCCAAATTCACCCCAAATTCACCCCAAAAGTCACCCAAAAATTCACCCCAAAATCCGCAAAAATTCATCCAAAATTCCAGCCAAAAATTCAGCAAAAACATTGACGCAAATCACGAAGATTTATTGGGTGGATTTTTGGTGGTGAATTTTGGCTGAACTTTTGTGTGAATTTCAGGTGAATTCCGGGCTGAATCCTTGCAAGTTTTGTTTGTGAATTTTGGAGTGGATTTTGGATGAATTTTGCATGAATAGGTGTGGTGAATTTGGGGTGACTTTTTGTGGAATTTGGGACGTATTTGGTTGAATTATTGAGCGAATTTTGTGCGATTTCTGGTGATTTTGTCGCGAATTTTGTGTAATTGTTGTCCGCGATTTTGGCTGCAATTTTGGGTGAATTTTGTGCCAGAATGGTATGATTTTTGAGTGAATTGTGGTCGAATCTTTGACTGAATTTGTTGGCTGATTTCTCAGCTGATTTTCACCCTTTTTCACTCGTTTTTCACTGCTTTGTCACAATTTTTTTGGTATTTGCCGCGGAGGAACTCGGGCGGGCGCTGAGCGCCCTGACCCGGCAGGGACGGGGCTCCCTGGGACCGCCTCCCATTTCCCTGGCGCCGGTGGCCCGGCTGGCGCCCAGCCCGGGGCTGCTGCTGCATTTCCACGGGGGGGGGTTCGTGGCGCAGACCTCGCGCTCGCACGAGCCGTACCTGCGCGGCTGGGCGCGCGACCTGGGCGCCCCCATCCTGTCCGTGGATTACGCCCTGGCCCCCGAGGCGCCCTTCCCCCGGGCCCTGGAGGAGTGTTTCTATGCCTACTGCTGGGCCCTGAGGCACTGCCGCATGCTGGGTGCGGAAATTGGGGGAAATTCGGGGGATTTTGGGAAAATTCGGGGGATTTTTGGGTGGTTTTGGGGGGTTTCGGGGGGTGAAATGGGGTTAAATTTGGATTTAAGTGGATTTTTGGGAGGGTTTCTACGCCTACTGCTGGGCCCTGCGGCACTGCCGCATGCTGGGTGGGTGGTCCCCGATGTCCCCAGATGTCCCCAAATGTCCCCACTCCCATTTTTCCCAATTTCCCCCCAATTTTTCCCATTGTTCCCCATGTTTGCTCAATGTCCCCAATGTCCCCAATGTCCCATTTTTTCCGAATTTTCCCCCATTTTGTTCCAATGTCCCAAATGTCCCCAACATCTCCAATCCCCCCAATGTCCCCAATGTCCCCAATGTCCCCAAATCCCATTTCCCCCATTATTCCCCCATTTTCCCCCAATTTCCGCCATTTTCTCTCCATGTCTTCAATGTCCCCAAGACCCTAAATGTTCCCCAATGTCCCCAAATGTCCCCAATGTCCCCAATCCCATTTTTTCCCAATTTTCCCCCATTTTGTTCCAATGTCCCCAATGTCCCCAATGCCCCTCAAGCTCCTCAATGTCCCCAATGTCCCCAGTCCCATTTTTTCCCAATTTTCCCCATTTTCTCTCAATGTCCCCAATGTCTCCAATGTCTCCAATGTCCCCAATCCCATTTTTTTCCAATTTTCCACCATTTTGTCCCAATGTTCCTGATTTTTGCTCAATGTCCTCAATGTCCCCAATGTCCCCCAATGTCCCCAATGTCCCCAATGTCCCCCAATCCCATTTTTTTCCAATTTTCTGCCATTTTGTCCCAATGTCCCCAATCCCTTCAATGTCCCCAATGTCCGCAATGTCTCCAATCCCCCCAATGTCCCCCAATGTCCCCAATATCCCTAATGTCCCCAATCTCATTTTTTCCCAATTTTCCCCATTTTTCTCAATGTCCCCAATGTCTCCAATGTCCCCAATGTCCCCAGTCCCATTTTTTTCCCAATTTTCCCCCATTTTTCCCCAATGTCCCCAATCCCTTCAAAGTCCCCAAGACCCTCAACATCCTCAATGTCCCCAAATGTCCCCAATCCCATTTTTTCCTAATTTTCCCCATTTTTTCCCAATGTCCCCAATCCTCTCAATGTTCCCAGTGTCTCCAATGTCCCCAATGTCCCCAATCCCTTCAATGTCCCCAATGTCCCCAATGTCCCCAGTCCCATTTTTCCCAGTTTTCCACCATTTTTCCCCAATGTCCCCAATGTCCCCAATGTTCCCAATCCCATTTCTCCCAATTTCCCCCCATTTTTTCCCAATTTTACCCATTTTTTGCTCAATGTCTCCAATGTCCCCAATGTCCCCAGACCCATTTTTTCCCAATTTTCCCCCATTTTGTTCCAATGTCCTTAATGTCCCCAACATCTCCAATCCCCTCAATGTCCCCAGTGTCCCCAGTCCCATTTCCCCCATTATTCCCCCATTTTCCCCCAATTTCCGCCATTTTCTCTCCATGTCCTCAATGTCCCCAATGTCCCCTAGCCCCTCAATGTCCCCAATGTCCCCAAGACCCTCAATGTCCCCAATGTCCCCAATGTCCCCAAATCCCATTTCCCCCATTTTCCCCCCATTTTCCCCCTATTTTTCCCCATTTTTTCTCAATGTCCCCGATGTCCCCAAACTGTCCCCAGGCTCGACGGCGGAGCGCGTGTGCGTGGCCGGTGACAGCGCCGGTGGCAATCTGTGCCTGGGCGTGTCCCTGCGGGCGGTGGCGCTGGGCGTCCGCGTCCCCCAGGCCTGGGTGCCGCCACCCCACCCATGCACCCCTGTCAGCTCTCTCGTTC
>NDFG01000380.1:612-13308 GCA_002167245.1 Sporophila hypoxantha
CGTGCTCCAGGAGAGTGGAGGAGGTGACTTATGGACAAGGGGCATGGAAAGTGACAGGGACAAGGGGATTGGGCTTCATCCCACTGGACAGAGGGTGGGGTGTCAGATGGATTATGGAGAAAAATCTTTCCCTGTGAGGTGGCTGAGCCCTGCGCATAGGTTTGCCCAGAGGGGTGGCGTCAGGGTAAAAAACAAAACATAAAGGGCTCCACCATGTCTTGAGGAGGAGAAGAATGAGCCCTAATGAATGGGGCTGGAAAGGGCGATTCAACAGCACCCCAAAAACTCTGGGTTATCTAACAGCTTTTATTGCATCATCAAGATTGGCGAGTAATCAGGCATGGGCTCTATGGCGCGCTGACCTGGCATGCAAAGCAAAACTGCATTGCTGTCCTTCCTTTTGGGGCTGTAGTGAAGCCTGCACTGCATTGGACAGAAATGGGAATTCTCAGGCTTCAGGTTTGCTTTTTTTTGGGGCCAGGGAAGGTTTTCGGCAATTGATCCCGCGCACCTCTTCCCGCGAATGGGAGTGTTTCTGGACGAGAAGCACCCAGATTGGCTTGCACAGTGCTGTGAGCACTTCCAGCTCTGCCAGCACCATTCCAGCACCACCAGCACACACCAGGCAGCTCTCTGCTTGCCTGTAGGAGACAGTGACCCCTCAGGGGTTAGGATAAATGGAGGAATATGGTCTAGAAACCTTGCTGAGGACAGGAGAAAGCATTTTGGACAATGACCCACTTTTGGAAAAGAGGATTTCTAATCGAGAGAGAAATGACGGAAGCCACAATTTAAAGGAAAAATCTGCCCAATGTCGAGCTACTTCCTCTTATGGCAGAAAAAAAAGGCCAAATAACCAGAAATTACTCAGAGGAAGGGAAACTCTGACGTCGCCAAAGGTATTAAGTTTCCCGGAATCTCCCGCCGCCAAAGCCATGTGAAACACCAGCAGGACAGGGCACCGAGAGGAGCCAGCAGGACAGGAGTGAGGAGCTCCTCGTGACCTGGGCACTTTCTCCTTTCAGTTGGTCCCTTGGACCTTGCAGGAGCCTCGCTTTAGGACATGGATCCCAAAAGGAGCAAGATAGCCATGGTACCAGGGAGCGCCGCTTGCAATCTGCACAGAGCCCTTTGCCTTGCTGCTGCCCCACAGGGAACAGTCAGTTGCGGAATTGTTTAAGCCTTCCTCCCTAGCCCACCTTCCTCTCCCTGCCAGCAGCTGCTCTTGTTTCCTGCCACCCTTCTCCCGGTTACCGCATGTGCCCTCACCCAGCTCCTCTCTCTTCTCCTGTGCATCCCGTTCTTTTATTTCCTAATACTGAAATGGGCCAAGAACAAAACTTTTTCTAACACAATGCAAAAGCATGAGGAAGCAGGAATTCTTGAACCTGCACAGGGACAAGAAGAGATCTCTCCTTGTTGTTTGTGTTTTTGGTTGAGAATTTACAAACTGGGTATTAATGCCCACATGAGGCATTGAAAAGTGTCTTTTCCTATCTAATACCATAACATGATTTTTCCTAGAAAATCATTTCCATGCATCCACCCTCCTCCTGGGAAGACCGTTTATGATCCTTGGAGGTTCCATTAAAGAGGTGGTCTCTCTGGTGCGTCATTTTTCAATGAATGCTGCCATATTAAAGTGCCCTTGCCTTGAGCTTTTCTTTTGGCCATGCCCTGTGCCTCTGTGTTCCAGAATTTGCCCCAAAACCACAGCAGCCCTCCTTATCTAGTTTTTCTGCACTGGCCTTCCCTGCCATTTTGTCATCCTGTGTGCCAGCCTCTTACAAGCCTGTGAGAAAACAACCACCCACTTTTTTAAAATTTTTTTAAATGTTCATAAAACCTTAATAAAATACGAAACCAAAAGGAATAAATAAGGAGCAAGCAGGCTGGAGCTTCCCTCATGGCTGCCCACCACGTGGCGGCTGATGTTCAAGTATGGATGCCTTCACCTGATACCCAGGTTTGCATCAGCTAAACCTGGGCCCTCCCAAAGTGTTCTGTCAGTCAAACCCTGCTTTGTGCTTATTTGTTGGAGCCTGCTTTCTTGCAGCTTGACTGGAAGGGTCAGGTGTTCTCATGCGCTGCCACCTCTGTCCCCCCCCCAGCAACAAGCTTTTGTTACACCCTTTCTTTCTACCTTTCCTAGACTGACTTCAGGCTCTTTGATGGCAACAGTACAGAGGGGAGAAGGGGACTATGGGGAAGGACAGTGGACTCTAAACAACAGACTACAATACATAATTACTATATTCAATCATGCGTCTATTAATATTCACACAGTATGCATCCCTTAACTGTGAGAGCCAATCCTTCATTAATCCATCACTATAACATATCCTTTGAAATTTGGCCATTACTTTGGAAAATTTCAGAAAGAACTGAAAATGTTTCATTTTTTGTGTTATTTTCAGTCCTGCTAACCAGCCCAAACCCGCCCACCCCCTCTCCCACCTGCTTCTCCACCACAATTTCCACCACCCTCCTCCCCTGCACATCTCAACTCCTCCCACTGAACTCCTTCCCACTGCACGGGAGCTTGCTGAGGAGCCGCATTTGGTCCATCCCCTGGATTCTCAAGCACTGACTGCCCATCACTCTGACCACAGCCAGGGGCCACATCCCACTGCCCGCGCCATTGTCCATCCATGGAGGCGAAGCAACGTGGTCCCCCCTTTTCCACCTCACCAACTGACACACCTGCTTCAGTGTGAGATCGAATGTCTCCAGCCTGGCCATTGCACTTTGTGAGCTGCTCATTGGCCTCTGTGCTGGGCTGGGAACGGGGCTTTCCTCCGGCTTCCTCCACGTTAATCCCACACTGACTCTCGTCTTCAACCAAGTGCCATCACCGACTTCCTTTTTCCTCATTGTCATGGTCCCCTCCACTGCTGCTATTTCCTTGGGAGGAAGTGTCCTGCTCTGCAATTAATGCCACTGATATATCTGAGCTTTCTTTTCTTACCTGTCACTGTTCACTACACCATGCGGGCTCTACCGGGCTGATGTTCATCAGCATTCAGGAGGTGCAGCGTCCATCCTCGCTGTTTTTCTGTGGTTGCCAACCTTCCTGAGCGCCTGTGTTGATGGTGATGCAGTATCCGTTCTGGGTCCTCCTGTTTGTTGGACCGCCTGTCATCCCACGGTGACTTTCCCAGTGCCCAGTCACTCGAAGCAGCGGAGCAATGCCAGGTGGCTCTCACCTCACATTGTACGCCCTCAACCTCTTCTATTTTGCTTACCCATGGTGCATTTTCCAGCACAATCCTCTTCATTCATTCTCAACCTGGCCTCCCAGCCAAGCAGGCCACCCAAGAGGCTTGACATTGTTATCGTCCTTGTTTGCACTCTTCAGTCTGCCCCTCAGTCTCTGGTTTCTCCTGCAGCAGCTCGGTTACACGGCTGTGCCCTCCCAGGTGGTTTCCTGCTCACCCATGCATCACCGCAGCATCAAACCCTTCATCTACTCTTGGTGGGGAGCTGGAAGAGAGGACTACTGCATGCTAGGGAGTGCTGGAGGACCACTGCTCCATGAAGAGCTGCAGGAAGCACCCTCCATGCAGTCCCTAAGGGAGGACGATCCAACAGGGTGTTGAGGATCCGTAAGAAAGTACTGCCTCTGGAAATGAATCCCTCTGTGGACAACACTTGCTCTGAGCCTTTGATCCCTTCCACTGCACTGCTGAAGGACCCCGGGACAGTGCTAGAGGAGATTCCTTGACGTCTTCACTGATCCAAGAAATTACCCACAGGATCACCCTCCCTGTGCTGCTGCATCCCCAGCCCCTTTCCAGGCCGGTCTGGGCTCTGATCCGTGCTTGGGAGCGCCTCAGCTTGAGGAGCAGCCCCTGGGCTCAGCTCCCTGTGGCGCTGATCAGAAACACCCTCTCTCCAGCCAAACTGCTGCTGTCAATCCACCTCCTGGGGCTTTTTATCAAAACAGCCTGGAAGAGTATTGCTACTGCCCTTGCATGGCCACAGCATCCCTGCCTCTCCCACTGTCCCAGGAAGCTGCGGCCCAGTGTGGCCAGGGTGAACCATTTCTGTGAGGGACGCCCCATGCCTTTGGGGGCCTTGTGCAGCGGCCAAAACGGAGACCCTTGGAGCTCTGCTGGCCCAAGCAGCGCTGATTCAGAAGCTCCCTGGCACTGGGCCTCTCCCAGCTGGGATCTCTCCTGTCTCTGCCTCGCTGATCCCCGAACGCCGACGGCTCCTGGGCCCATCCCCCAGGGCTCCACGGCCCAGCCCTTGGCACAGGGAGGAATGCCAAAGGGATCCACAGGGAGCATTTACCCTGCCTCTGGCAATTTCTCACAGGGACCTTGCACTGACTATGTTCTGTCTGTCTGTCTGTCTGTCTTCTGTGTGCATACAAGTCTGCATCTGCCACTGGCAAAATGTGGCCAAAATTGCCTGCTCTCGCAGCTGCTGTTAGTACCTGCGGACATCTGGACTGGGGCAGGCCTGCAAGGAACTATCAGGCATAAAATAAGGTTAAATGCTGCTAAGTGATATCCTCTGCTGAATTGTTCCATCTTAAAGTTCTTTAAGTGAAGTACTGTTAATAAGTTTGAGTTGCTGTAAAGGTTTTGGACCATTTTCCTTTTAATCCTTACCCTCACTGTTTCCTTTTGTCACACACCCTTGAACACACACACAAACACACACACAGGGACAGCACTTCGGTCTGCTGCTTGCCCTTAATATAAACCTGGTTTTTACTGAATAGCCTTGCTGGTGGTTTTTTGCCTTCAGAAATTCTTCCTTCTGCCCTGGGCTTTGCGCCTCTCCTTCAGCAGGCATCAGATGGTGCAGCTCCAAGGGAGGAGGAGTCCGTGCTCCTCAGCCACAGCCACCCCCTTTCCAGGAGCAGCGGTGACATCTGTGTTTGTCACCGTTTTCTCTCCATGGGGCATCAACCACATCCTTGTTGTGCTTCTCTGCAGTCTCTGAGCTGGGCGGTGTTCAGCCTGGGAAGGGAAAGCTGCAGGCAGACCTCAGAGCCCTTCCAGCGCCTAAAGAGGCTCCAAGAAACTGGAGAGGCGCGTGGACAAAGGCCAGACAGGACAAGGGGAATGCTTCCCACTGCCAGAGAAACAGGGTTAGGGGGAATTATTGGGAAGAAATTACCTCCACTGTTAGAGGGTGGAGAGGCCCTGAGCACATGTTCCCAGAGATGCTGTGGACGCCTCCCCATCTCGAAGGTGCATTCAGGCCAAGCTGGATGAGTTGAAAGTCAGCCTGGTCTAGTAGGAATGTTCCCTGCTTGAAAAGGGGAGAGATCAGAAAAAACAACCACCAGCTATTCCCAAAAAGGCGAGGAGGAGGAGAGAGCTCCTGGTGGAAGGGCTGGAAGGGGCATGCCCAGCACCAATCATCTGGTACTCGCATTAAGCTTTTATATTGCATATCCAGGGCGTACAAAGGCAGTAAGAATGTGGCTCAGCTGATAAACAACTGCTGCAAGCCTGTTGTGGCTTTGGCACTGGCACAAACGCCAGGCACCCGCGAAAGCCGTTCACTCACCTTCTTCCTGCTCTGCAGCTGGGCTAGAGGAGAGGGAAACAACACATTTAACAACTGGATCATGATTGAGAGGGAGGACGGGAGAAAAACACTCAAAAATAGAAAAGCGGGTTCATAATTTAAGTATTAGAGTAATTTATCTTAAACAGATTCAAGGAACCGATAATGAGAAGTAATATAGAAACTTTAAACCACCTTTTTTTTCCCCCAGCCCCTCCTCCTTCCACGTGACAAGTGCAAGGGAGAAACAGGGTGAGGGATGGTCGATCACGAGCACTGAAGCGACTGCAATTAAACAGTGTTTAGCTAGGAAACAAACCAATGTAGTATGTCTAATTTAAGCAAAGAGAGACTACATTTCTGGTCATACCGAGTGCACAGTGCAAACACAGCACACCTTTTCTATTCCTATATAATAAAATTGGGCTTCTATCTATAAACAACTATCTGATTAGTCTCACATTATGTATCAGAGAGAAACTCCGAAATTGTTGCTTCTTTGTGACACATTCTATGGCAAATAAATTTCAATACTCTCGTTCCAAATTTTCGAATCCAAAATTTTATTAGTCTAACGCACTGTCTTGCTCTTAGACTAAAATGTCTTGATTCAGAGGGAAACAGCCATGGCGTGTGCTCCCTGGAGCATACCAGATCCCCAGTGCCCAGAGCTGGGCTGGCACAGATTACAATGGCCCAGCGGGCTCAGCATTCCCACCCGAGTGCTCTGTGAGGTGTCACAGCAAGGATATTCCCAGAGATCTTTCATTTTTAATTTTTCCATCAGCTCCTGGATCATGAAGTGTTTGCCCTTGAAAGGATTGGGCTGGTGAGGGGATGTGAGATTCCATAGCTGGGGACACAAACACGGTGTCAGCAGGGAAGAGAGGTGACAGTTCTGGTCCCAGGGCCAGCAGTTTCCAGGAGGAGCATCCCAGATCCCTGAGGKACATGTCAGCCTGGGTGGGAATGAGCTCACCTCAGCTTTCTAGGAATTCCTTGGAATTCACTGTAGGCTGCTGTCTGACTGCCAGGGGAGTGTAGAAGATGACTCAGAGGAAACCTGCAACTTTCTAAGGATTAAGGCCACAAGAGCAGCATGGATTTGCCTCTTCTCAGAAGAAATTACATTGCTGACACCCTAAATCATCCCTCTGCTGTGTGCCAGTGCTCCAGCTCACACACACAATTTATTATTGCACGAATCTTCTTAAAAACTGAGTGGTGAAGGTCCAGTGCCATTGAAATTGGGGTATAGAAGTGGCTAACATAGATTTGAATTGGAAATCAAACTTTCACAGCACATTTGTAGTGCAGGGCCCTAAGGATCCACCATAGGAATGGGGGGGGGGGCAAGTTCATGCAGTTCAAAAGACAAGATTTCAGGATTGAGGTTGCTATAAAATAGCATGAAAGCTGAGATGGAGACCAAGTGCTTTGGCCACAGGTGTGGTAGCTGAGGCTCTCTCCCATTGCTCATTTCCCGGGCAGAGTGAAGAGCAGATGAGGAGCAGAGCCCTGAGCCCGTGCCAGGCTCTGACCCAGCTGCCTGTGTGTGAGAGCCCTGGGGAACACGAGGCAGCACGGAGAGCAGGGGCTGTGGCAGGAGCTGGGACAGAGCCCGCGCCGGGTGCTGCTCGGGCTCACCCCGCGGGCTGCACTCCCCTTTCCCAAGGGACCATTCCAGGGAACCTCCTGCAGATCCCGGCCCAGGGACAGCAGCTGGAGGCTGGGAGCTGAGGGCAGTGCACTGCGGGGAAGTTCTGCAAGCTGCCAGAGGAAACAAGGTCAGACTCTTCTCTTCCAACTTCATCAGGGCCCCCTCATTGGGTGGAACCTGGTTATTAATTTTGGGGGCAGAATTGAGGTCTGTAGGGAATTAAAAGCTATAAACACTGTGGGAAAAGGGAGGGAATGTTGAAATGAGTGTCCTGCTGAAGGAATCCAGCAGCTCAGTGATTTCAACTGACACTAGAGAGTCCAGCTCAGATCCATCCCAAAGCCATTTGCTCTGATATCTCCATGGGCAATTCCTTCCTTCTTCAATCGTTTTCCTGCTCCAGCTGTGTCCTGTCCACAGCCACGAAGGAGGTATCTCCCAGGCTTTTGTGCCAGACACACAGTACCAGGCTTCTACATCCTACTTGCCTTCTGTCCTGTCCCTCACCCCTTCCTGTGCTGCTCCACATGGAAGCTGTGGGTAGGAATAGATGGGAAAAGCCACGTTTGGGGGACAGCAGCATTGCTCTGGTGTGTCTGTTTGTCACCCCTCCAGCTGTGTGAGGGCAGGAGAAGCAGCAGAGGTGTCACCAAAAAGAAATAAGAGAATTATAATTTAACTTGTGATAATTAAATAACCGTTGCTTTGTGCCCCGTTCTCCTTGTGAGGGTTATTGTCTGTGCAGACCCAGTAGAGAGAGCAGATTTCATTTGTGGTCTCTTATGGCCGAGTGTTGATCGTTGTCTGCAATGAAGTCCACATCGGGTAGCTCATCGCTTCCGTCCGTGCTCCCGGCATCCACCTAATGGCTCCAAGCGTGCAGCTGGGCTTCAGTGCTGTTCCCTTATCACTACTGTGCCGCGGCCGCAGCGAATGACCCTCAGGCCTGTCACGCCCCATTGCAATGAACTCCATCTGCGCTTTTGGCCTCCCAGGCAGTATGGACTTTGGCCCTTATTGGTTTCTAGAGAACTCTTTCTACAATATGATATGTTGAGTCATCTGCTCCTAACTGCACCTTTCATTGGTTTTCTCTGGGACACACCACCATGGTCTTATGCGTGTTGTTCTCATGATTTTCCCTCTCAAATCCCTGCGGCCCAGGGCTGCCCGCACTGTGTCTGGTATGCACCGGAGAGGGTTGATCAGCCAGCCATGAGTCAGATGTCCTTCCTCCTCCCCAGCATGATCGCCAGCCTGCCCCGAGTTGTCCGAGCTGTAATGGAATGTTACCAGCAAGTGTCGCTCGCTAAGAGCTTGGCCGAGACGCCGACACCGAACGTCATGTCCGCCTTTATGCCTTTTCCAGTGTGGAATCTGTTTCGCAACACTTCCATTCCAGAACGAATCTTTCGAATAAAAGTGCCAGTGGTCTCGATAGGACTCTGACTGAATCTCTCTGTCCCTTGCCTTATGCTCACAAAACTTGGCTGACCATTGGGATTGTATCTGATAATTTCCACTCACCGCTAGCCATGCCTGTAACGATCTCCTATTTAGGCACAGAATTATGTGGGTTTAGCGTGTCGCGTTCCATGATATTGTGCGTATCCTATCTTCTCGGGTTTCCCCAGCATTCAGGGGCCCATGGAAGTCCCTTGAAGCCTAGCTCTCGATCTCTCTGTGACTCTTGCCCACTGTCTTTCAGGTAGGTAGCCTTGCCACAGTCTACTTTTGTTGTCTCTGCATCATTGCGATGCTACCTGATGCCACAGCCCAGCCTGTCCGTGGAATCTTTGTCACCTTTCATCCCTGAACCTACCCCCCAATCAGATTTTGGATTCAACATTGGGTTTTTTTTCTTCCATCCTGTGTGGGTTGCGCGCCATCCCCAGTAATTTGTTGAATTAATACAATATCATGGTCTTCCCCTGCGCAGCCTGTCCCCTGGTGATAGGGCAGTCTTGCCCACATAAGCCTCTATTCTCTTCTTTATTGCGCGAGTTCTTTTATAAGCCCCTCTGGGCTGTCCTTCGAGCCAGGTGCAGACCACTCCCCTCTATCACAGAGCCCTCGCTCACAGGCGAGTGGCCTGCAATGTGGGTTATCGTGTTGGCAGCACTTAATGAGGCTCCTGGAATCTCCTCGCGTGGCTATGATTACCTGGCATACACCATCCCACCCTCTTGCTCCTAGTGGGAAGTTGTTCCTCTCTCCTTTTCCCCTACTGGTCCGTTGTTTAAATCCAGGGGTGAGAGACATACGTGTCCACTTTGCTTTTCTGGATAAGGGAAGTTGAGATGTTGTAATAAACCATTGGGTGGTTGATTTGCAGCTTTGGGAGCACCCTGAGGCTCAAACCGACCGATGAACATTTATTTATCAGAGTTGTTGATGATTATATTAACTTAGAATACACTTTTTGATCATCTGACGCAGGTTATCCTTCTCGTGCCGCGTGTGTCGCCCCATTTCCTGTCTCATGTGCGCAAACGACAAAACTTTCCCAGAGTTACATACCTCTTGTCCAGTAGTGGTCAAGAGACAATCGCCTCATTGGCAACGGTTGTCTCCCCTCCCAGGACAAGTTGAGGAGGACTATTATCTTCTCACTGTGTACTTTTCTTTCTCGGCTTCCAGCACCGTTCCATTATGTCTGTCCTCAGTGATCACTGTTTCTGTCTAGTGCCACTCGCTACCTGGAGCTTCTTTAGCAATGAGCAAGACAGACCTCAAAAGCAAAAGGTTTCTCGCGTTTCTGTCCCACCCATGGAAGAGTAGATTGGAATGAGATTAGTGACCTTCTTACCTGTTCGCTCCTTCCTATACATTTCTTCCGGTGATTTTATTTAGAGTCTGAATTGTTTCCCATTCATCTGTTTAGCTCACAGAAATGAGTTGTGCATATTTTAACGACCTGGTTTCTTGAGCAACAGGGAGGGACGAAGCCAGATGTCAGCAGTTTGTTTTCCAGTAAGCTTTGCGCTCACCCTTCCGCTCCCTCATTGCCGTGCTGCGCGCCCCCCATACCGTGCGCTGTCCTGTCAGTCAACAAAGTATTCGGGACGCGCTATAACAGAGTGAAGCGCCTCCTTTTGCCTTCTTAGTTTTTCATGCTAGCGGTATGCATATAGATTGCTGCGAGCTGGATCTGTGGTTTTCTCTCCTGCGTGTTTTTTTCCTCTGTGTTTTATGGTTTGTTAAAGCTGCTTCAATTTTTGCTACCTTTCTCTGGACCTGAAGAAAAATACCCCTCCTCTCAATCTAATATCGAAAACAAATAGAATCTTAGATCGTGTTTGTGGGAGTCCCACGACTCTGCGTTTGCCCGTTGCGGCCTCGTCGGTGCGCTTGGACCTTCCTGGCAATGTTCTTTTCCAGCTACAGAGTGACTGATAAGTAGACGTGGTATTCGCGAAATTATCTTTCATGCAGCTTCCTACCAACCAAGCCTTGCGTATTATTTGCCAACTCTTGCAGCAACAGCTAAGTATATGTATTGTTTAATAATGTTTTTCCATTTACTGGCTTCGTGCAATATCTTGCGTGTTTCATTGTGTTAAATTATAACATTGTGTCTTTTTCCTATCGACTTTGCTTCTCGAAGGAAAGTCCTTTTCGGTTCTTGAGAGAACCGACTGGGTGGGGTGTGGGTAAACTTTTTCGCCAACAGTTATCTATTAGTGTGATCCCTTCCATTTTTGAACTGGGCCTCTTTCTCGCCAAGAGGTTCTTAACCCTAACTCAATTGTACACAACCCCAAACCATTCCATTAAGTTATTCTCTCATTGCACAGTTTCTTTTTTTCAGCAAAGATGTGGCGCTTCTCACATGTCTCAGCATAGGTACGTTTCCCCTGCCCGCTGTTTGGCCGCCTACAGCACACCTGTACATTGGCTTCAATGATGTTTATGTTTGTCGCACAATCACGTCTCAGGCACATTCCTTGGGGATTCTTGTTGGATGTCCCTCTTTGCAGGGCTCAGTAGCTTTCGAGAATATGTCCGTGTGACTCTTGTAGTCGACTTCAACGCTGTCATTTGTCGACTTTGCATCAAAACTCCCGTTGACTTATTTTCTTTTAGATTTGTTCTTAGTTTGTGAGTCTTTGTTGATATTCCGCTTTTTTTCTATATCCCTTGAACTCATACTTGCCACCATTTTATTGATTTTTGGGTTTCCTCTCATCCTTTGCCTTTCCCCCTTTTGTAATTTCCCTTTGCACTCTGGGCACTGACTTAAAGGCCGTGCCTCTATAGAGCGCCTTCTGGACAAGCCGCCTCATTCACGTACCGAAGGTTGTGTGATCAGCCTTCCTCCTTGCACAATCTCCTCTCAGCTCGAGTGAAGCTCATACATATCTAAGGGTAAGCCCGGCTTAAACTGGATCTTGTGTGCTCTCATTGTGTGGCCACATTGTGTTTAACATGGCAGATGAGGTTCCCCTCCCGGGCGGTGGCATATAGTATCATTGCATATGAGCCATAAACACCTCAGTCTACGACCAGACCCTTCTGTTTCTTGCAAACGAGGTCCCCTTAGCTCATGTGTGAGAAGATCATGTGTGGTAATTAGGTAATGTACTTGAATCTTATATCGAGCTAGGTAGCAATAATTGGCCTCACCTATTTGAGCTTTGCGTCCCCCTGTGGGAATAAAGCTGTTTGTTTCATGAACTTCATGCACTGAGAGCCTGGCACAGCAGGCCAAAGCATGATAATATAGGTCATGGGGGCTGAGCACTTAGAAGAGGCCACTCTATGGGAACAAGGGCCTGGCATGCAGCCCACCTTAAAGTGCAGTCAAGGATGGAGGTGGGGCCAGTGAGGCAATGGAGAAAGCAGCCCATGAGAGTCAGGCATCACTTAGGACGTTTCTATCTTGTGTATATCTGGGATGCAGTGCAGGGCCAGCTAAGGACTACGTGAAGAACAACAGAGCTGCCATGAAGCGAGCACTGGATGGCTTCCAGAGAGAGACAGATGTCATCCGAAGACAAGATGGATGAAGAGCGTCAGCGCCCGGCTGGTGACGCGAATAGCTCTCTGGAGACACCGTGAACCTCAAATTACCCCAGGGTACTGAGTTTGTATTGTGTTTTTGTTTTTCCCGGGCTTTGTCTGTCGTCATTTGTGACCGGGAGAGCAACCACGTAAGGTGGTATGGCCGAGCCCAATCCCTGGCCAAGACTGCTGGTATCCGTCAATCACAGGGGGTGTATGTTGAGGTGCCTGCTCCTGTTGGTTTATTCTGCTAGTCGATAGCAACTGAGTGCCACTCGTGCAAACAGAGCACATAGCCCCATCCTCACCTCTATCCACACAGGCACACATCGCAGCAACAGCGGGACCATGTGGCACTTTTCGCTTCACTGCCTGTGGTCACACCTGGCTCCAGTTGTCCGTCTTCTCCTCCTCATCCCGCTCCGCCTTGGATGCCTTTCCTCATACTGGCCTGGCTCAGCAGTGCAGGGCTGCTCCTCGTGCAGGGGACAAAGTGTCCTGGT
>NDFG01000381.1:26099-36982 GCA_002167245.1 Sporophila hypoxantha
CCTTTTGGGGTCCCTGTGAGTGTTTTGGGGTCCCCTGACCCTTTTGGGTTCCCTTTGAGGTACAAACATTTTGGGTTCTCACTGACAGTTTGCGACTGTTTTGGGGTGATTGTTTGGGGTTCTCTGACCGTTTTTGGTTCCCCAGCTGTCCCAGGAGCCGGGCCCCGAGGCGCCGGTGTTCGTGCCGCAGGACCCGCCCTGGCTCTGGGCCCTGGCCAAGGCCTGGGTGCGCAGCTCCGAGTTCCACGTGCACGAGGCGCTGACGCACCTGCTCAGGGCTCACCTGCTGGGCGAGGTGTTCGCGCTGGCCACGCTGCGGCAGCTGCCCCCGCAGCACCCCCTCTTCAAGGTAACCCCAAAACACCCAAAAAACCAAAAAAATCCCACCCTGAAACCCCCAAACCCCCCAAAAATCCCACCCTGAAAGCCCCAAACCCCAAACCGCAGCACCCCCTCTTCAAGGTAACCCCAAAAAACCCAAAAAAAATCCATCCTGAAACCCTGAAACCCCCAAACTGCAGCACGCCCTCTTCAAGGTAACCCCAAAACACCCAAAATCCCCAAAAAAATGCACCCTGAAATCCCCAAACCCCCAAAAAATCCCACTTGGAAACACCAAACCCCAAAAAATCCACCCTGAAACCCCAAACCCCAAAAAATCCACCCTGAAACCCCCAAACCACAGCACCCCCTCTTCAAGGTAACCCCCAAAAACCCCAAAATCCCCAAAAAAATCCACCCTGAAACACCCAAACCCCCAAAAAATCCCGCTCGGAAACACCAAACCCCAAACCACAGCACCCCCTCTTCAAGGTAACCCCAAAACATCCAAAAACCCCCAAAAAAATCCTGCTCTGAAAGCCCAAAAAAACCAAAAAAATCCCATTCTGAAACACCAAAACCCCCAAAAAAATCCCATTCTGAAACCCCCAAACCCCAAACCGCAGCACCCCCTCTTCAAGGTAACCCCAAAAATCCAAAAATCCCCGAAAAAATCCACCCTGAAACCCCCAAACCCCCAAAAAATCCTGCTCTGAAACATCAAAACCCTAAAAAATCCACCCTGAAACCCCCAAACCACCAAAAAATCCCACTCGGAAACATCAAACCCCAAACCGCAGCACCCTGTCTTCAAGGTAACCCCAAAAAACCCAAAATCCTCGAAAAAATCCACCCTGAAACCCCCAAACCACCAAAAAATCCCACTCGGAAACATCAAACCCCAAACCGCAGCACCCTCTCTTCAAGGTAACCCCAAAAAACCCAAAATCCCCAAAAAAATCCCATTCTGAAACCCCCAAACCGCAGCACCCCCTCTTCAAGGTAACCCCAAAAAATCCAAAAACCCCCAAAAAATCCCACCCTGAAACCCTCAAACCACAAAAAATCCCACTCTGAAACACCCAAACCGCAGCACCCCCTCTTCAAGGTAACCCCAAAACCACAAAAAACCCCAAAAAATTCACCCTGAAACCCCCAAACCCCAAACCGCAGCACCCCCTCTTCAAGGTAACCCCAAAACATCCAAAAATCCCAAAAAAATCCCATTCTGAAACCCCAAACCCCAAAAAAATCCTGCTCTGAAAGCCCAAAAAAACAAAAAAAATCCCATTCTGAAACCCCCAAACCGCAGCACCCCCTCTTCAAGGTAACCCAAATACCCTAAAACCCAAAAAAAATCCAGCTCTGAAAGCCTCAAACCCCAAAAAAATCCCGGTCGCCGCGCGCCCGCAGGCCCCCGCGCCACCAGCGCCAGCAGCCCCGCGCTCGGCCCAGCGCCACCGCCTGGGCGGAACACCGAGGGACATTTGGGTGACACTCAGGGGAACAGCGGAAGGGGACACCAAAATCCACCGCCCAAATCCCGGCAATTCCAGCCAAATTTCACCAAAGTCCCGCATGTTCCAAGTGCCCACCCAAACCCCGCACCCATCGGCGCCCGCAAGCCCCCGCGCCACCAGCGAGCCAAGCAGCCCGCGCCGGCCAGCGCACCGCCTGGGGACAACCGAGGGAACACTCAGGGGGGGTGGAACCCAGGGCGGTGGTGGGGACACTCCAGTGCCACCAAAAATTTCCCGAAATTTCCCGCCCAAAATCCCGCAATTCCAGCCCAAATCCGGGATTCTGACCCCAAACCCCGCCCCATCGGAAGCCCGCGCCCCCGCGCCACCAGAGCGCAGGTAAGATTCCCGCGCCGGGCCCAGCGCCACCGGCCTGGGGACCAGTGGGACACTCAGGGACAGCAGGGACACTCAGGGACATCCCAGTGCCATCCCTGGTGCCACCAAAACCCGCAATTCCAGCCCAAATGTTCACCAAAATCCCGGCAATTCCAGCCCAAATCCGGGATTCACCCCCAAAACCCCGCCCCCTCATGTGCCCGCAGCTCCACCGGCCACCAGCGCGGAGCTAGTCCCGTCGCCCCGGGTGCCGAGTGCCAACGCCTTTTGGCGGACAGTCGGGATCAACTCAAGCGGCGATCGGGGGGGACACTAGCAGCTTGCTCCACCAGAGTAATTTCACCAAAATCCCGCATATCTCACATCCCAAATTGCCGGAAGTGTCTACCCCAAACACCGTTCCCAATCCAGCGCCCGCAGCTCCCACGACGCGCGCCACCAGCGCCACCGCCTGGAAGGTGGGGACACTCAGATGGTGACTCGACGGGTTGGGGAACACCTCGACTAAATCCGCCCAAAATCCCGCAACAAATATCCCAGGCAAAATCCCGCCAATTCAGCCCATCAATCCGGAATTCTACCCCTAACCCCGCCCCATTCGCACACGCAGCCCCTCCGCGCCACCGCACTGGGGACACCGATGGGGACAGTGGGGGACACGGGCAGTGCCACCCCGGTGCCACCAAAATCCCGCAATTCCAGCCCAATAATCCCCAATTCCATCGCAAATTCGCCACAAAAGTCCAGCCGCAATTCTACCAGCCACAAATTACACCCAAAATCCCGCAATTTACCAGCCCAAATCCGGACCACACAAATGCAGCTGCGCGTTAAGATTTCGCGCCAATCAAATCACCCAAGAATCGCTCCAAAATTCAACCAAAATTCCCACAATTCCCACCCAAATTCACAAATCCCGCAGTCCCACCCAAATCCCCCAAACCCAAACGCCAAGACGAACCCCTCTGGAACCCCCCTCGGTGCCCCCCCCCGCTTACCGACCCAATTGAAGCCCCCAGGACCCCCAATGTGCCCCCCAGGTCCCCCCTTCTGTACCCTTCCATGGCGTCCCGCACCGTGTGCCCCCCATTATACCCTATCGAAAGCCCCAGACCCTCCTTGTGGCCCCCAATGCCGCCCCACGTTATACCCTATTGAAAGCCCACCAGGACCAACAGTAGCCCCCCCATGCCCCCCATGCACCCTTCCCGTGTCCCCCCCTTACCCCTAGTGAAGCCCCAGGACCCACACGGTTGCCCCCCACACATTTGGGTTACCCTTGTTGTGAACCCCCAGACCTCCCCCATTCCCCCCCAGAACGTACAAGTGCCCCCCCATTACCCTATTGAAGCCCCCAGACACCACCAGTGCCCCCCTGGTGCCCCCCCTTTTACCCTTATTGAATGCCGCCCAGACCACCAAATTCGTTTTCCCCGCTCGCCTCCCGCTCCTGCTCCCCCCCCGCGGGTAATCCGCCGCTCCCACTACCCAACTGAGAAAGCCCCCAGAACCCACAATATTCCCCCCCTATTAACCAATTGGAAAAACCCCCAGACCCACAATTCCCCCCTTTGTTACCCCATCGAAGCCCCCAAACCCACAAATTTTCCGCCCCCTGCCCCCCCTGTGATACCACCCCTCTACCAAGTCGAAGCCCCCAGACCCACAATTTCCCCCCCATGCCCCCCCCCCCGGTTTACCGCCCCTTTACCCAATGGAAGCCCCCAAGACGCCACCAATTGTCCCCCCCCTTTACCCAATGCGAAGCCCCAGACCCCCCATTCCCCCCCATTACCCAATGTGAAGCCCCCAGACCCACAATTTCCCCCCCGTGCCCCCCCCTGGTACCACCCCCAATACCCCAACTGAAGCCCAGACCCGACAATTTCCCCCCCCTTTACCCAATGGAAGCCCCCAGACCACAATTCCCCCCCGTTGTTACCCATCGAAGCCCCCAGACTCACAATTTCCCCCCCGTCGCCCCCCTGGTACCACCCCCATACCCAACTTGGAGCCCAGACCCCAAATTTCCCCCCCATTATTACCCCAACTGAAGCCCCCAGGACCCCACAATTCCCCCCCCTTTGTTACCCCATCGAAGGCCGCCCAGACCCACAATTTCCCCCCCCTTTAACCCAAGGGAAGCCCCCGACCCACAATTCCCCCCCTTTGTTTACCCATGAAAGCCCCGCAGACCCAACAATTTCCCCCCCTTTGTTACCCCATCGAAAGCCCCCAGACCCACAATTTCCCCCCCTTTGTTACCCCCATCGAAGCCCCAGAACCCACAATTCCCCCCCTTGTCTACCCATCGAAGCCCCCAGGACCACAATCTTCCCCCCTTTGTTACCCCATCGAAACCCCGCAGACCCACAATTCCCCCCCCCCTTACCCCGTACAAGAACCCCCCCGGGGTGTGAGCAGGAAGCGCCGGGCGAAGGGCCCCGATTGCAGCGTGAACCGCGTGTGTGGCACTAACAGCTATGGGCAATAAATGCGGCAAAAATGGGGAAGGGGCACCGGGGGGGCACCCCGATCTTGCACCGTGAACCGCGTGTGGCGGCACTTAACAGGCTGGGCAGGGGGGCAATAAGACGGGGCAATTAAGGGGGAGGGCAACACGGGGGGCACCCCCGATTCTGCACCGTACCCGGGTGGTGGCACTAACAGCTATGGCGGGGCAATAAATGGGGCAACTTAATGGGCAGGCAATAAATGGGCGAGGCGGGCAATGGGGGGCACCCCGATTCTGCCACCGTGTTGAAACCGGGTGTGGGGGCACCAAAGAGCTGGGGGGCAATAAACGGCGTAATTAATGCGGGCAATTATTGGGGAGGGGCACAAAGGGGGCACCGTGAAACCGGGGTGTGGGCACCAGGAGACGGGGCAGGGCGGCAATAAACGGGGCATAAATGGGGGGCGGCAACACCAGGGGGCACAAAGGGGGGCAACCGTGAACCGGCGTGGTGGGGCACCAGGAGCTGGGCAGCGGGCAATTAATGGGCAATAAATGGGCATAAATGGGGAGGGGGCCACGAGGGGGGCACCCCCGAATCTGCACCGTGAACCGGGTGTGGGCACTAACAAAGCTGGGGGGCAATAAACGGCAGGCAGATAAATGTGGCAATAAATGGCAAGGGGCAACAAATGGGGCACCCTCAAGCTGCACTGTGAACACGGGCTGTGTGGGCACCAGGAGCTGGGGGGGGGGCAATAAATGGGGAGTGGGCACCAGGGGGCACCCCCGATCTGCACCGGTGAACCGGGTGTGGGCACTAACAGCTATGGGCAATGTAAATGGGGCAATAGAAATGGGAGGGCACACGTTGGGGCACCCCCGATCTTGGCCACTTGAACCGGGTTGGGGCACCAGAGAGCTGGGGGGCAATAAATGGGTAATTAATGGGGCAATTAATGGGGAGGAGGCAACACGGGGGGCACCCCCGATCTGCACTGTGAACCGGGTGTGGCGGGCACCAACAAGCTATGGGGCAATAATGGCAATAAATGGGGCAATAAAATGGGGAGGGGCCAACACAGGGGGCACCCCTGATTGCACTGTGACCCGGGGGTGGGCACTAACAGCTGGGCAGGGGGCAATAAATGGGGATTAATGGGGCCAATAAAATGGGAGGGGCACACGGGGGGCACCCCCGATCTTGCACCGGTGAAACCGCGTGTGGGGCACCAGGAGCTATGGGGCAATAAATGCGGGCCAATAAATGGTGGCAATAAATGGAGCAATAATGGGCGAGGGGGCAATAAATGGGGCACCCCGATCTGCACCGTTGAACCGGGTGTGGGCACCAGAGCTGGCAGCTGGTGCAATAAACGGGGCCAATAAATGGGGGGAACACAGGGCCACAAAGGGGGGCACCGTGAACCGGGGTGTGGGCACCAGGAGCTGGGTGCAATAAAATGGGTAATTTAATGCGGGCAATTAATGGGAGGGGCACACGGGGGGCACCCCCGATCTGCACCGTTGACCGGCGGGGGGCACCAGGAGGCTGGGGAATAAATGGGGCAATAAATGGGGAGGTGCACCGTAACGGGTGCTGGGGCACCAGGGAGCTGGGCCACGGGGCAAAAACGGGGCAATAAAATGGGGCAATAAATGCCGGGAGGGGCACCATGAAACCGGTGTGGGCACTAACAGCTGGGGCAGGGGGCAATAAATGGGGCAATAAATGGCGAGGGGGCAACACAGGGGGCACCCCCGATCTGCACCGTGAACCGCGTGTGGGGCACTAACACGGGGGGCAATAAATGGGGCAATAAAGGGGGAGGGGGCACACGGGGGCACCCCCGATCTGCCCACCGTGAACGGGCTGTGAGGCCACCAGGAGCTGGGGGCAAAAATGGGCAATAAATGGGGAGGGGGCACGTTGAACCAGGTGTGGGGCACCAACAGCTTTGCGGAGAGGGCCAATAAAGGGAGGGGCAAAACACAGCGGGCACCCCCGATCTGCACCCGTGAACCGCCGTGTGGGGCACTAACAGCTGGGCAGGGCATAAATGGGCAATTAAATGGGGAGGGGGGCAATAAATGGGCATAAATGGGAGGGGCAATAAATGGGGCACCCCCGATCTGCACTGTTGAACCGGGTGTGGGCACTAACAGCTATTGGCGCAATTAAAAACGGCGGTAATAATGGGGCCAATAAATGGGGAGGGGGCACCGGGGGGCAGCCCCGATCTTGCACCGTGACCGCGTGTGGCACCAGGAGCTGCAGGGGCAATAAAGGGGGGCAATAAATGGCGGAGGGCACATGGGGTGGCCACAAAGGCCGGGCACCATTGAACCGGGTGTGGGGCACTGAACAAGCTGGGCAGGGCAATAATTGGGGCAATAAAGGGGACGGGGGCAATAAATGGGAGCACCCCCGATCTGCACCGTAACCGGTGTGGGGCACCAGGAAGCTGGGCAGGGGCAATAATGGGGAGGGGGCAACACGGGGCACCGTGAACCGGGTGTGGGGCACTTAACAGTATGGGGGGCAATAAATGGTGGCAATAAATGGGGAGGGAGCACATGAGGGCACCCCTGATCTGCACCGTGAAACCGGGTGTGGGGCACCAGGAGCTGGGGGGGCAATAAACGGGGAGGGGGCCAATAAATGGGAGGGGCACCGTGGACACCAGGTGTGGGGCACCAACAGCTTGGGGGGAGGGCCAATAAATGGCTGAATGGGCAACACAGGGGGGCACCCCTGAATCTGCACCGTGAACCGGGTGTGGGCACCAGGAGCTCAGGGGCAGATAAATGGGGCAATAAATGGGGAGGGGCCAATAAATGGGGTAATAAATGGGGAGGAGGCACACGGGGGGCACCCCCGATCTGCACCGTGACCCACGTGTGGGGCACTAACAGCTATGGGGGCAATAAACGGGCAATAAATGGGGACGGGGCAATAAATGGGGCAATAAATGGGGGGGCAATAAATTGGGGCAATAAATGGGTGAGGGGGCAATTTAAGATGGGGAGGGGCACCAGATTTTTTGGGCTGGGAATCTCTGGGGTTTGGGGTTTTTTTGAGGTTTTTTTGGGGTGTTTTGAAGGTTTTTTTTGGGTTTTTGGGTGTTTGGGGATTTGGGTTTGGGATTTTTGGGGTTTGGGATTTTTAGGGGGTTTGGGGTTTGGGGTTTTTAGGGGGTGTTGGCGGTTTGGTGGGTTTTTTTTGGGATTTGAGGCTTTTTTGGTCTGTTTGGGGTTTTGGGGTTTTTTTGGGTTTTTGTTTTTGGGGGTTCGGATTTTGGGGGTTTGGATTTTTAGGCGTTGGGGTTTTTTTTTGGAGTTTGGGTTTTTGGGTTTTTGGGGTTTGGGGTTTTCAGACCGGATTTTTTTTGGGTGTGAGGCTTTCAGAGCTGGATTTTGGGTTTTAGGGTATTTGGGTTACCTTGAAGAGGCGCGGCGGGGGGGGGCGGTGCTGCGGTTTGGGCGGTTTCAAATGGGATTTTTTTGTTTTTTTGGGCTGCAGAGCAGGGATTTTTTTGGGGTTTGGGGTTTCAGAATGGGATGGTTTTTGGGATTTCTTGGTGTTTTGGGGTTACCTTGAAGAGGGGTTGCTGCGGTTTGGGTTTGGGGGTTCGGTGAATTTTGGGTTTTTTTGGTTTTGGGGTTACCTTGAAGAGGGTGGCTGCTGCGGTTTGGGTTTTCAGAGTGGGATGTTTTGTGGTTTGAGGGTTTCAGGGTGGGATTTTTGGGGGTTTTTTGGATTTTTTGGGGTTACCTATGAAGAGGGTCGCTGCGGGTTTTGGGGGTTTTCAAATGGATTTTTTTTGGGGATTTTGGGTTTTTTGGGTTACCTTGAAGAGAGTGTGCTGCGGTTTGGGTTTGATGTTTCCGAGTGGGGATTTTTGGTGGTTTGGGTTCAGGGTGGATTTTTTCAGGATTTTGGGGTTTTTTGGGGTTACCTTTGAAGACAGGGTGCTGCGGTTTTGGGGGTTTGATGTTTCCGCAGTGGGATTTTTTGGTGGTTTGGGGGTTTTCAGGGTGGATTTTTTAGGGTTTTGATGTTCAGAGCAGGATTTTTTGGGGGTTTGGGGAGGTTTCAGGGTGGACTGATTTTTTTCGGGATTTTGGATTTTTGGGTTACCCTTGAAGAGGGGGTGCTGCGCGTTTGGCGGTTTGGGGGGTTTCAGCAATGGTATTTTTTGGGGTTTTGGTGTTTCAGAATGGGATTTTTTTGGTTTTTTTTGGCTTTCCAGAGCAGGATTTTTTTGGGGTTTTTGATGTTTGGGGCTTACCTATATAAAAGACGGGTGCCTGTGTTTGGGGTCTGCGTGTTTCCCGAGCGGGCATTTTTGGGTGTGGGTTTTCAGGGTGGATCTCTTTGCGGGGATTTCTGGGGTTTTTGGGGGTTACCTTGAGAGGGGGGTGCTGTTGGTCTGGGGTTCAGGGTGGATTTTTTGGGCGTTTGGGGCTCAGGTGATTTTTTGGGGTTGGTGTTTCCAAGTGGGATTTTTTGGGGGTTTGCGGGATTTCAGGCGTCATTTTTTTGCGGGATTTTGCGGTGGGTTTGGGGTTACCTTGAGAGAGGGCGTGCTGCCAGTTTGGGGGTTTCAGCGGTTTCAGGATTGGATTTTTTTTGGTTTTTTGGGGTTACCTTTGAAGGAGGGATGCTGCGGTTTGGGCGTTTGGGCTTTCAGGGTGGAATTTTTGGGGGGGTTGGGGGTTTCAGGGTTGGATTTTTTTGTTTTTGGGTGTTTTGGGGTTACCTGAGAGGGGTTGCTGCAGGGGGGCAGCTGCCGCCAGCGTGGCCAGCGCGAACACCTCGCCCAGCAGGTTGAGCCCTAGAGGTGCGTTTCCAGGCCGCCTCGTGCACGTGGAACTCGAGCTGCGCACCCAGCCTTGGCCAGGGCCCAGAGCCAGGCGGGTCCTGCGCACGAACACCGCGCCTCGGGCCCGGCTCCTGGACAGCTGGGAACCCCAAAAGTGGTCAGGGAAACTGTGAACCCCCAAACATGGTCACAGAGAACCCCAAATCAATCACCCCGAAAAACAGTCTGCAAAACTGTCAGTGAGAAACTGAAACTGTTTGCACTTGTTCAAAGGGAACCAAAAGGTCAAGGGGACCCCATAAGGGCAGGGCACCCCAGGCCTTGGCCAGGGCCAGAGCAGGGGCGGGTCCTGCGGCAACGAACAGCCGCGCCTCGGGCTCCGGCTCCTTGGGACAGCTTGGGGAACCGAGAAGAAACGGTCAGAGAACCCCAAACAATTCACCCCATAAACAGTCGCAAACTGTCAGTGAGAAACCCAAAATGTTTGTACCCCTCAAAGGGAACCCAAAAGGGTAGGGGACCCCAAAACACTCACAGGGACCCCAAAAGGGGTCAGGCGGGACCCAAAAGGCTGAGGGCACCCAGGCCTTGGCCAGGCACAACCAGGCCGGTCCTGCGCGCACGAACACCGGCGCCTCGGGGCCCGGCTCCTGGGACAGCTGGGGGACCCCAAAAGTGGTTCAAAAAAGGGCACCGCCAAAACCATCACAGGGGACCCCAAACAATCACCCCCAAACAGTCGCCAAACTGTCAGTGAGAAACTAAATGTTTGTACATCAAAGGCGAACCCAAAAGGCTCAAAGGAACCAAAAGGGTTCAGGGACCCCAAAACCTTCACAGGAACCCCAAAGGATCAGGGGAACCCCAAATAAACCACCCCAAAATCCTGCACAGGGACCCCCAAACTGTCACTGAGAACCCGAGATGTTTGTACCCAAAAGGGTCAATGGAACACAGAAGTTCAGGGAAACCCAAAAGGAAAGAGGAAACCCCAAAAGGGTCCCAGAGGGACCCCAAAAGGGCGTCAGAGGAAACCCAAAATGTTCGTAGCCCAAAATCCTCACAGGGACCCCAATGGTCAGGGGGACCCCAAAAGGGTGCAGGCGGAACCTGAACATGAGAGGGATCCCAAAAGGGTCAGGGAACCCCAAAAACCCTCCACCTAATGGTCGTACCGCAAAATTCAAGACAGTCTTCTACATCGCCTTTCAATCTTAATGGATCAGTGGGAACCCCTACACTTATACACCCCAAAACAGTCGCACAAACTCCGTCAGTGAGAACCCGAAATTGTTTTGCACTTCAAAGGGAACCAAAAGTGTTCATCAAAGTGAACCCAAAGCGTCAGGGGAACCTGAACCATCTGGGAGGATTCCAAAAGGGTCATGGGAAACCCAAAAAGGGCACAATCTCTCTCGGTTC
>NDFG01000381.1:44553-55278 GCA_002167245.1 Sporophila hypoxantha
TGCTCTGGGTGCTCAGGAACGAGCCCATGGACCTGGTGAGACCCCAACCCAAATTAATGAATCCCTATGGGACCCCTCCCCAAAATAACCCACCCAAACCCTCCAAAAACCCAAATAACCCACCCAAAACCGACCCAAAACTGACCTAAATCAACCCAAATCCATCCCCTGGCCGTGCTCTGGGTGCTCAGGAATGAGCCCATGGACCTGGTGAGACCCCTCCTCAAATTTATAACCCACCCCCTGAGACCCCTCCCCAAAATAACCCAGCCAAACCCACCCAAAATCCCAAATAACCCACCCAAAACTGACCCAAACCTGACCCAGCCCATCCCCTGGCCATGCTCTGGGTGCTCAGGAACAAGCCCATGGACCTGGTGAGACCCCAACCCAAATTAATGAATCCCTATGGGACCCCTCCCCAAAATAACCCACCCCAAAACCAACCCAAAAACCTAAATAACCCACCCAAAACTGACCCAAACCCACCCAAAACTGACCCAAACCCACCCAAAACTGACCCAACCCCTGATCTGGGTGCTCAGGAATGAGCCCATGGACCTGGTGAGACCCCTCCTCAAATTTATATCCCACCCCCTGAGACCCCTCCTCAAAATAACCCACCCAAACCCCAAATAACTCACCTCAAAATAACCCAAAACTGACCCAATCCATCCCCTGGCCGTGCTCTGGGTGCTCAGGAACGAGCCCATGGACCTGGTGAGACCCCTCCTCAAATTAATGAATCCCTATGGGACCCCGACCCAAAATAATCCACCCAAAAACCCAAATAACCCACCCAAACCCACCCCAGTGCTCCCAGTGCCCTCCCAGTGCTCCCAGTAACCCCAGTTTGTCCCAGTAACCCCAGTTTCCCCGCAGCGCCCCCTGGGCCGTTACCCCAGTGCTCCCAGTTTGTCCCAGTATCCCCAGTAACCCCAGTTTGTGCTCCGATCACTCCCAGTTTGTCCCAGTTTGTCCCAGTTTGTCCCAGTAACGCCAATTTCTTTCTCCCAGTGCTCCCAGTAACCCCAGTTTGTCCCTCCCATCACTCCCAGTCCCTCCCAGTTTGTCCCAGTAACCCCAGTTTCCCTGCAGCGCCCCCTGGGCCGTTACCCCAGTGCTCCCAGTCCCTCCCAGTGCTCCCAGTATCCCCAGTAACCCCAGTTTGTCCCTCCCAGTTTGTCCCAGTAACCCCAGTTTCCCCCCCGCAGCGCCCCCTGGGCCATTACCCCGACCGGCACTTCACCGAGGCCGCGCCCCGGGCCCGGATCCGGCGCTTCCGGCGCCGCCTGCGCCGAATCTCCCGCCAGATCCGCGCCCGCAACGCGGCGCTGCCGCGGCCGTACCCGTACCTGGATCCCGAGAACATTGAGAACAGTGTGGCCATCTGAAATACACCCCAAAATATCCCAAATTCACCCCAAAACAGCCCTACCCGTACCTGGACCCCGAGAACATCGAGAATAGTGTGGCCATCTGAGAGACACCCAAAACAGCCAAAAATATCCCCAAAAACAGCCCTACCCGTACCTGGATCCTGCCAACATCGAGAACAGCGTGGCCATCTGAGGCAGCCCGAAATCACCCAAAAAATATCCCCAAAACAGCCCAAATTCACCCCAAAATATCCCAAAATACACCCAAAAAATATCCCAAAACCTCCGCAAAATATACCCCAAAAATATCCCAAAAATCACCCCAAAATATCCCAGAAATATCCCAAAATACACCGAAAAAATACCCCAAAAACCTCCCCAAAATACACCCCAAAACCTCCCCAAAAATCACCCCAAAATATCCCAGAAATATCCCAAAATACACCGAAAAAATACCCCAAAAACCTCCCCAAAATACACCCCAAAACCTCCCCAAAAATCACCCCAAAATATCCCAGAAATATCCCAAAATACACCGAAAAAATACCCCAAAAACCTCCCCAAAATACACCCCAAAACCTCCCCAAAAATCACCCCAAAATATCCCAGAAATATCCCAAAATACACCGAAAAAATACCCCAAAAACCTCCCCAAAATACACCCCAAAACCTCCCCAAAAATCACCCCAAAATATCCCAGAAATATCCCAAAATACACCGAAAAAATACCCCAAAAACCTCCCCAAAATACACCCCAAAACCTCCCCAAAAATCACCCCAAAATATCCCAGAAATATCCCAAAATACACCGAAAAAATACCCCAAAAACCTCCCCAAAATACACCCCAAAACCTCCCCAAAAATCACCCCAAAATATCCCAGAAATATCCCAAAATACACCGAAAAAATACCCCAAAAACCTCCCCAAAATACACCCCAAAACCTCCCCAAAAATCACCCCAAAATATCCCAGAAATATCCCAAAATACACCGAAAAAATACCCCAAAAACCTCCCCAAAATACACCCCAAAACCTCCCCAAAAATCACCCCAAAATATCCCAGAAATATCCCAAAATACACCGAAAAAATACCCCAAAAACCTCCCCAAAATACACCCCAAAACCTCCCCAAAAATCACCCCAAAATATCCCAGAAATATCCCAAAATACACCGAAAAAATACCCCAAAAACCTCCCCAAAATACACCCCAAAACCTCCCCAAAAATCACCCCAAAATATCCCAGAAATATCCCAAAATACACCGAAAAAATACCCCAAAAACCTCCCCAAAATACACCCCAAAACCTCCCCAAAAATCACCCCAAAATATCCCAGAAATATCCCAAAATACACCGAAAAAATACCCCAAAAACCTCCCCAAAATACACCCCAAAACCTCCCCAAAAATCACCCCAAAATATCCCAGAAATATCCCAAAATACACCGAAAAAATACCCCAAAAACCTCCCCAAAATACACCCCAAAACCTCCCCAAAAATCACCCCAAAATATCCCAGAAATATCCCAAAATACACCGAAAAAATACCCCAAAAACCTCCCCAAAATACACCCCAAAACCTCCCCAAAAATCACCCCAAAATATCCCAGAAATATCCCAAAATACACCGAAAAAATACCCCAAAAACCTCCCCAAAATACACCCCAAAACCTCCCCAAAAATCACCCCAAAATATCCCAGAAATATCCCAAAATACACCGAAAAAATACCCCAAAAACCTCCCCAAAATACACCCCAAAACCTCCCCAAAAATCACCCCAAAATATCCCAGAAATATCCCAAAATACACCGAAAAAATACCCCAAAAACCTCCCCAAAATACACCCCAAAACCTCCCCAAAAATCACCCCAAAATATCCCAGAAATATCCCAAAATACACCGAAAAAATACCCCAAAAACCTCCCCAAAATACACCCCAAAACCTCCCCAAAAATCACCCCAAAATATCCCAGAAATATCCCAAAATACACCGAAAAAATACCCCAAAAACCTCCCCAAAATACACCCCAAAACCTCCCCAAAAATCACCCCAAAATATCCCAGAAATATCCCAAAATACACCGAAAAAATACCCCAAAAACCTCCCCAAAATACACCCCAAAACCTCCCCAAAAATCACCCCAAAATATCCCAGAAATATCCCAAAATACACCGAAAAAATACCCCAAAAACCTCCCCAAAATACACCCCAAAACCTCCCCAAAAATCACCCCAAAATATCCCAGAAATATCCCAAAATACACCGAAAAAATACCCCAAAAACCTCCCCAAAATACACCCCAAAACCTCCCCAAAAATCACCCCAAAATATCCCAGAAATATCCCAAAATACACCGAAAAAATACCCCAAAAACCTCCCCAAAATACACCCCAAAACCTCCCCAAAAATCACCCCAAAATATCCCAGAAATATCCCAAAATACACCGAAAAAATACCCCAAAAACCTCCCCAAAATACACCCCAAAACCTCCCCAAAAATCACCCCAAAATATCCCAGAAATATCCCAAAATACACCGAAAAAATACCCCAAAAACCTCCCCAAAATACACCCCAAAACCTCCCCAAAAATCACCCCAAAATATCCCAGAAATATCCCAAAATACACCGAAAAAATACCCCAAAAACCTCCCCAAAATACACCCCAAAACCTCCCCAAAAATCACCCCAAAATATCCCAGAAATATCCCAAAATACACCGAAAAAATACCCCAAAAACCTCCCCAAAATACACCCCAAAACCTCCCCAAAAATCACCCCAAAATATCCCAGAAATATCCCAAAATACACCGAAAAAATACCCCAAAAACCTCCCCAAAATACACCCCAAAACCTCCCCAAAAATCACCCCAAAATATCCCAGAAATATCCCAAAATACACCGAAAAAATACCCCAAAAACCTCCCCAAAATACACCCCAAAACCTCCCCAAAAATCACCCCAAAATATCCCAGAAATATCCCAAAATACACCGAAAAAATACCCCAAAAACCTCCCCAAAATACACCCCAAAACCTCCCCAAAAATCACCCCAAAATATCCCAGAAATATCCCAAAATACACCGAAAAAATACCCCAAAAACCTCCCCAAAATACACCCCAAAACCTCCCCAAAAATCACCCCAAAATATCCCAGAAATATCCCAAAATACACCGAAAAAATACCCCAAAAACCTCCCCAAAATACACCCCAAAACCTCCCCAAAAATCACCCCAAAATATCCCAGAAATATCCCAAAATACACCGAAAAAATACCCCAAAAACCTCCCCAAAATACACCCCAAAACCTCCCCAAAAATCACCCCAAAATATCCCAGAAATATCCCAAAATACACCGAAAAAATACCCCAAAAACCTCCCCAAAATACACCCCAAAACCTCCCCAAAAATCACCCCAAAATATCCCAGAAATATCCCAAAATACACCGAAAAAATACCCCAAAAACCTCCCCAAAATACACCCCAAAACCTCCCCAAAAATCACCCCAAAATATCCCAGAAATATCCCAAAATACACCGAAAAAATACCCCAAAAACCTCCCCAAAATACACCCCAAAACCTCCCCAAAAATCACCCCAAAATATCCCAGAAATATCCCAAAATACACCGAAAAAATACCCCAAAAACCTCCCCAAAATACACCCCAAAACCTCCCCAAAAATCACCCCAAAATATCCCAGAAATATCCCAAAATACACCGAAAAAATACCCCAAAAACCTCCCCAAAATACACCCCAAAACCTCCCCAAAAATCACCCCAAAATATCCCAGAAATATCCCAAAATACACCGAAAAAATACCCCAAAAACCTCCCCAAAATACACCCCAAAACCTCCCCAAAAATCACCCCAAAATATCCCAGAAATATCCCAAAATACACCGAAAAAATACCCCAAAAACCTCCCCAAAATACACCCCAAAACCTCCCCAAAAATCACCCCAAAATATCCCAGAAATATCCCAAAATACACCGAAAAAATACCCCAAAAACCTCCCCAAAATACACCCCAAAACCTCCCCAAAAATCACCCCAAAATATCCCAGAAATATCCCAAAATACACCGAAAAAATACCCCAAAAACCTCCCCAAAATACACCCCAAAACCTCCCCAAAAATCACCCCAAAATATCCCAGAAATATCCCAAAATACACCGAAAAAATACCCCAAAAACCTCCCCAAAATACACCCCAAAACCTCCCCAAAAATCACCCCAAAATATCCCAGAAATATCCCAAAATACACCGAAAAAATACCCCAAAAACCTCCCCAAAATACACCCCAAAACCTCCCCAAAAATCACCCCAAAATATCCCAGAAATATCCCAAAATACACCGAAAAAATACCCCAAAAACCTCCCCAAAATACACCCCAAAACCTCCCCAAAAATCACCCCAAAATATCCCAGAAATATCCCAAAATACACCGAAAAAATACCCCAAAAACCTCCCCAAAATACACCCCAAAACCTCCCCAAAAATCACCCCAAAATATCCCAGAAATATCCCAAAATACACCGAAAAAATACCCCAAAAACCTCCCCAAAATACACCCCAAAACCTCCCCAAAAATCACCCCAAAATATCCCAGAAATATCCCAAAATACACCGAAAAAATACCCCAAAAACCTCCCCAAAATACACCCCAAAACCTCCCCAAAAATCACCCCAAAATATCCCAGAAATATCCCAAAATACACCGAAAAAATACCCCAAAAACCTCCCCAAAATACACCCCAAAACCTCCCCAAAAATCACCCCAAAATATCCCAGAAATATCCCAAAATACACCGAAAAAATACCCCAAAAACCTCCCCAAAATACACCCCAAAACCTCCCCAAAAATCACCCCAAAATATCCCAGAAATATCCCAAAATACACCGAAAAAATACCCCAAAAACCTCCCCAAAATACACCCCAAAACCTCCCCAAAAATCACCCCAAAATATCCCAGAAATATCCCAAAATACACCGAAAAAATACCCCAAAAACCTCCCCAAAATACACCCCAAAACCTCCCCAAAAATCACCCCAAAATATCCCAGAAATATCCCAAAATACACCGAAAAAATACCCCAAAAACCTCCCCAAAATACACCCCAAAACCTCCCCAAAAATCACCCCAAAATATCCCAGAAATATCCCAAAATACACCGAAAAAATACCCCAAAAACCTCCCCAAAATACACCCCAAAACCTCCCCAAAAATCACCCCAAAATATCCCAGAAATATCCCAAAATACACCGAAAAAATACCCCAAAAACCTCCCCAAAATACACCCCAAAACCTCCCCAAAAATCACCCCAAAATATCCCAGAAATATCCCAAAATACACCGAAAAAATACCCCAAAAACCTCCCCAAAATACACCCCAAAACCTCCCCAAAAATCACCCCAAAATATCCCAGAAATATCCCAAAATACACCGAAAAAATACCCCAAAAACCTCCCCAAAATACACCCCAAAACCTCCCCAAAAATCACCCCAAAATATCCCAGAAATATCCCAAAATACACCGAAAAAATACCCCAAAAACCTCCCCAAAATACACCCCAAAACCTCCCCAAAAATCACCCCAAAATATCCCAGAAATATCCCAAAATACACCGAAAAAATACCCCAAAAACCTCCCCAAAATACACCCCAAAACCTCCCCAAAAATCACCCCAAAATATCCCAGAAATATCCCAAAATACACCGAAAAAATACCCCAAAAACCTCCCCAAAATACACCCCAAAACCTCCCCAAAAATCACCCCAAAATATCCCAGAAATATCCCAAAATACACCGAAAAAATACCCCAAAAACCTCCCCAAAATACACCCCAAAACCTCCCCAAAAATCACCCCAAAATATCCCAGAAATATCCCAAAATACACCGAAAAAATACCCCAAAAACCTCCCCAAAATACACCCCAAAACCTCCCCAAAAATCACCCCAAAATATCCCAGAAATATCCCAAAATACACCGAAAAAATACCCCAAAAACCTCCCCAAAATACACCCCAAAACCTCCCCAAAAATCACCCCAAAATATCCCAGAAATATCCCAAAATACACCGAAAAAATACCCCAAAAACCTCCCCAAAATACACCCCAAAACCTCCCCAAAAATCACCCCAAAATATCCCAGAAATATCCCAAAATACACCGAAAAAATACCCCAAAAACCTCCCCAAAATACACCCCAAAACCTCCCCAAAAATCACCCCAAAATATCCCAGAAATATCCCAAAATACACCGAAAAAATACCCCAAAAACCTCCCCAAAATACACCCCAAAACCTCCCCAAAAATCACCCCAAAATATCCCAGAAATATCCCAAAATACACCGAAAAAATACCCCAAAAACCTCCCCAAAATACACCCCAAAACCTCCCCAAAAATCACCCCAAAATATCCCAGAAATATCCCAAAATACACCGAAAAAATACCCCAAAAACCTCCCCAAAATACACCCCAAAACCTCCCCAAAAATCACCCCAAAATATCCCAGAAATATCCCAAAATACACCGAAAAAATACCCCAAAAACCTCCCCAAAATACACCCCAAAACCTCCCCAAAAATCACCCCAAAATATCCCAGAAATATCCCAAAATACACCGAAAAAATACCCCAAAAACCTCCCCAAAATACACCCCAAAACCTCCCCAAAAATCACCCCAAAATATCCCAGAAATATCCCAAAATACACCGAAAAAATACCCCAAAAACCTCCCCAAAATACACCCCAAAACCTCCCCAAAAATCACCCCAAAATATCCCAGAAATATCCCAAAATACACCGAAAAAATACCCCAAAAACCTCCCCAAAATACACCCCAAAACCTCCCCAAAAATCACCCCAAAATATCCCAGAAATATCCCAAAATACACCGAAAAAATACCCCAAAAACCTCCCCAAAATACACCCCAAAACCTCCCCAAAAATCACCCCAAAATATCCCAGAAATATCCCAAAATACACCGAAAAAATACCCCAAAAACCTCCCCAAAATACACCCCAAAACCTCCCCAAAAATCACCCCAAAATATCCCAGAAATATCCCAAAATACACCGAAAAAATACCCCAAAAACCTCCCCAAAATACACCCCAAAACCTCCCCAAAAATCACCCCAAAATATCCCAGAAATATCCCAAAATACACCGAAAAAATACCCCAAAAACCTCCCCAAAATACACCCCAAAACCTCCCCAAAAATCACCCCAAAATATCCCAGAAATATCCCAAAATACACCGAAAAAATACCCCAAAAACCTCCCCAAAATACACCCCAAAACCTCCCCAAAAATCACCCCAAAATATCCCAGAAATATCCCAAAATACACCGAAAAAATACCCCAAAAACCTCCCCAAAATACACCCCAAAACCTCCCCAAAAATCACCCCAAAATATCCCAGAAATATCCCAAAATACACCGAAAAAATACCCCAAAAACCTCCCCAAAATACACCCCAAAACCTCCCCAAAAATCACCCCAAAATATCCCAGAAATATCCCAAAATACACCGAAAAAATACCCCAAAAACCTCCCCAAAATACACCCCAAAACCTCCCCAAAAATCACCCCAAAATATCCCAGAAATATCCCAAAATACACCGAAAAAATACCCCAAAAACCTCCCCAAAATACACCCCAAAACCTCCCCAAAAATCACCCCAAAATATCCCAGAAATATCCCAAAATACACCGAAAAAATACCCCAAAAACCTCCCCAAAATACACCCCAAAACCTCCCCAAAAATCACCCCAAAATATCCCAGAAATATCCCAAAATACACCGAAAAAATACCCCAAAAACCTCCCCAAAATACACCCCAAAACCTCCCCAAAAATCACCCCAAAATATCCCAGAAATATCCCAAAATACACCGAAAAAATACCCCAAAAACCTCCCCAAAATACACCCCAAAACCTCCCCAAAAATCACCCCAAAATATCCCAGAAATATCCCAAAATACACCGAAAAAATACCCCAAAAACCTCCCCAAAATACACCCCAAAACCTCCCCAAAAATCACCCCAAAATATCCCAGAAATATCCCAAAATACACCGAAAAAATACCCCAAAAACCTCCCCAAAATACACCCCAAAACCTCCCCAAAAATCACCCCAAAATATCCCAGAAATATCCCAAAATACACCGAAAAAATACCCCAAAAACCTCCCCAAAATACACCCCAAAACCTCCCCAAAAATCACCCCAAAATATCCCAGAAATATCCCAAAATACACCGAAAAAATACCCCAAAAACCTCCCCAAAATACACCCCAAAACCTCCCCAAAAATCACCCCAAAATATCCCAGAAATATCCCAAAATACACCGAAAAAATACCCCAAAAACCTCCCCAAAATACACCCCAAAACCTCCCCAAAAATCACCCCAAAATATCCCAGAAATATCCCAAAATACACCGAAAAAATACCCCAAAAACCTCCCCAAAATACACCCCAAAACCTCCCCAAAAATCACCCCAAAATATCCCAGAAATATCCCAAAATACACCGAAAAAATACCCCAAAAACCTCCCCAAAATACACCCCAAAACCTCCCCAAAAATCACCCCAAAATATCCCAGAAATATCCCAAAATACACCGAAAAAATACCCCAAAAACCTCCCCAAAATACACCCCAAAACCTCCCCAAAAATCACCCCAAAATATCCCAGAAATATCCCAAAATCACCCAAAGTTGCCCCAGGATCGAGAACAGCGCCACCGTGTGGGGGGGATGTTCCCAGTATGGCACTGGGCTGTACTGGTTTGTACTGGGCTGTACTGGGGGCTGTTACTGGGCTGTACTGGTCTGTACTGGTCTGTACTGGCGGCTGGTATGGTTTATACTGGGGGCTGGTACTGGTCTGTACTGGTCTGTACTGGGCGCTGTTACTGGGCTGTACTGGGCGCTGTTACTGGGCTGTACTGGGCGCTGTTACTGGGCTGTACTGGGAGCTGTTACTGGTCTGTACTGGGCGCTGTTACTGGTCTGTACTGGGCGCTGTTACTGGGCTGTACTGGGAGCTGTTACTGGGCTGTACTGGGCGCTGTTACTGGGCTGTACTGGGAGCTGTTACTGGGCTGTACTGGGAGCTGTTACTGGTCTGTACTGGGCTCTGTTACTGGTTTGTACTGGGAGCTGTTACTGGTTTGTACTGGGATCTGTTACTGGTCTGTACTGGGATCTGTTACTGGGCTGTACTGGGAGCTGTTACTGGGCTGTACTGGAGCTGTTACTGGTCTGTACTGGGGGCTGTTACTGGTCTGTACTGGTCTGTACTGGGAGCTGTTACTGGTCTGTACTGGGGGC
>NDFG01000381.1:92580-106731 GCA_002167245.1 Sporophila hypoxantha
GGTGTCCCCAGTGTCCCCAGGGTGTCCCCAGTGTCCCCAAGGTGTCCCCAAGGTGTCCCCAATGTCCCCAGGGTGTCCCCAGTGTCCCCAGGGTGTCCCCAGTGTCCCCAGGGTGTCCCCTGATGTCCTCAAGGTGTCCCCAGTGTCCCCAGTGTCCCCAGGTGTCCCTGAGGTTTCCTCAAGGTGTCCCCTGATGTCCCCAAGGTGTCCCCAGGTGTCCCCAGGTGTGCCTGAGGTGTCCTCAAGGTGTCCCCAAATGTCCCCAGTGTGTCCCCAAGGTGTCCCAAAATGTCCCCAGTGATGTCCCCAAGGTGTCTCCAGATGTCCCCAAAGTTACCCCAGATGTCCCCAATGTCCCCAAGGAGTCCCCAGGTGTCACCAGATGTGCCTGAGGTGTCTCCAAGATTTCCCCAAATGTCCCCAATGGGTCTCCAACGTCCCCAATGTGTCCCAAAATGTCCCCAAGGTGTCCCCAAGGTGTCCTAAAATGTCCCCAAGGTGTCCCCAAGGTGTCCCCAAGGTGTCCCCAAGGTGTCCCCAGATGTCCCCAATCTCCCCAAGGTGTCCCCTGATGTCCTCAAGGTGTCCCCAATGTCCCCAAGATGTCCCCAGGTGTCACCAGATGTGCCTGAGGCGTCTCCAGGGTTTCCCCAAATGTCCCAAATAATGTCCCCAATGTCCCCAAGGTGTCCCCAAATGTCCTAAATAATATCCCCAATGTCCCCAAATGTCCCTAAAATTGTCCCCAATGTTGTCCCCAAGGCATCCCCAACATCCCCAAGGTGTCTCCAATATCCTCAAATGTCCCCAGTGTCCCCCAGTATGTCCCCAAATGTCCCCAAGGTGTCCCCAATGTCCCCAAGGTGTCCTCAAGGTGTCCCCAAATGTCCCAAATAATGTCCCCAATGTCCCCCAATGTCCCCAATAATGTCCCCAGTGCTGTCCCCAAGGCATCCCCAATGTCCCCAAGGTGTCCCCAAGGTGTCTCCAATATCCTCAAATGTCCCCAGTGTCCCCCAGTATGTCCCCAAATGTCCCCAAGGTGTCCCCAATGTCCCGAATAACATCCACAATGTCCCCAAGATGTCCCCAGGTGTCCCTGAGGTTTCCTCAAGGTGTCCCCAAGGTGTCCCCAGTGTCCCCAATGACGTCCCCAATGTCCCCAGAGTACGTGGTGCGGCACTGGCAGTCGGACGCGTTTTTCGGGGAGCAGTTCCTGAGCGGGGTGAACCCCGTCCTGCTGCGCCGCTGCCGCCGCCTGCCGCCCAACTTCCCGGTGAGCGAGGCCATGGTGGCGCCGAGCCTGGGCACGGGGACCTCGCTGAGGCGCGAGATGGAGGTGAGGGACACCAACAGCGCCCCAAAAACACCCAAAAACACCCCAAAAACACCCATAAACACCCCAAAATCATCAAAACACCATAAACACCCCAAAACCCCATAAACACCCCAAACAAACACCGAGGCATGGTGGCGCCGAGCCTGGGCACGGGCACCTCGCTGAGGCACGAGATGGAGGTGAGGGACACCAACAGCACCCCAAAAACACCCAAAAACACCCCAAACACCCCAAACAAACCCCCGAACTTCCTGGTGACCCCATTTTTGCGTTTCCCATTTTTGGGGTGTCTGAGGTTTCTCATCTCTGTGTCCCGGTTTCTGTGTCCCCATTTTGGGTTCCCATTTTGGTGTCCCAATTTCGGGGTTCCCATTTCAATTTCCCCATTTTTGGGGTGTCTGAGGTTTCTCATTTCGGTGTCCCCATTTTGGTGTCCCATTTCTCATCTCCGTGTCCCCATCTCTGTGTCCCCATTTTTTGGGTTTCTCATTTCCGTGTCCCCATTTTTGGTGTCCCCATTTTCGGGTTTCTCATCTCAGTGTCTCCATTTCCATGTCCCCATTTCCATGTCCCCATTTCCGTGTCCTCATTTCGGGGTCCCGTTTCTCATTTCCATGTCCCCATTTTGGTGTCCCCATTTTCGGGGTTCTTATCTCTATGTCTCCATTTTGGTGTCCCCATTTTTGGTGTCCCCATTTCCGTGTCCCCATTTTTGGGTTTCTCATTTCCGTGTCCCCATTTCCCCATTTCGGTGTCCCCATTTTTGGGTTTCTCATCTCCGTGTCCCCATTTCGGTGTCCCCATTTTGATGTCCCCACTTCCGTGTCCCCATTTCCGTGTCCCCATTTCGGTGTCCCGTTTCTCATCTCCGTGTCCCCATGTCCCCATTTTGGTGTCCCCATTTCCGTGTCCCCATTTTGGGTTTCTCATTTCCGTGTCCCCATTTCGGTGTCCCCATTTTCGGGGTTCTTATCTCTATGTCTCCATTTTGGTGTCCCCATCTCCGTGTCCCCATCTCTGTGTCCCCATTTCCGTGTCCCCATTTTGGGTTTCTCTTTTCCGTGTCCCCATTTTGGTGTCCCCATTTCCGTGTCCCCGTTTCTGTGTCCCCATTTTGGTGTCCCATTTCTCATCCCCATGTCCCCATTTCGGTGTCCCCATTTCGGTGTCCCGTTTCTCATCTCCATGTCCCCATGTCCCCATTTCGGTGTCCCCATTTCCGTGTCCCCATTTCGGTGTCCCCGTTTCTCATCTCCGTGTCCCCATTTCCATGTCCCCATTTTTGGGTTTCTCATTTCCGTGTCCCCATTTCCACGTCCCCATTTCCATGTCCCCATTTCCATGTCCCCATTTCGGTGTCCCCATTTTGGTGTCCCGTTTCTCATCTCCGTGTCCCCATGTCCCCATTTTGGTGTCCCCATTTCACGTTTCTCATCCCCATGTCCCCATTTCCGTGTCCCCATTTCGGGTCCCCATTTCCATGTCCCCATTTCGGGTCCCCATTTCCATGTCCCCATTTCGGGTCCCCATTTCCGTGTCCCCATTTCGTGTCCCCATTTCACGTTTCTCATCCCCATGTCCCCATTTCGGGTCCCCATTTCCGTGTCCCCATTCCTGTGTCCCCATTTCACGTTTCTCATTTCCATGTCGCCATTCCCGTGTCCCCATTTGTCCCCATTTCGTGTCCCCATTTCGGTGTCCCCATTTCACGTTTCTCATTCCCGTGTCCCCATTTCGTGTCCCGGTTTCGGGGCGCAGGCCGGGCGCCTCTTCCTGGCCGACTACGCGCTGCTGGAGGGGCTCCCCACGGGCACCATCGGGGGGCGCCCCCAGTTCGTGGCCGCGCCCCTGTGCCTGCTCTGGCTCAGCCCCCGCAGCCGCCTCCTGCCCGTGGCCATCCAGGTACGGCCCCCAGTGTCCCCAGTGTTCCTGAATGTCCCTGAATGTCCCCAAATGTCTCTAAATGTCGTTCCTGTCTCACCCGTGCCCCTAAATGTCCCCAAATGTCCCTAAATGTCCCCAAATGTCCCCAAACAGCCCCAAATGTCCCCAAATGTCTCCAAATATCCTTCATGCCTCACCCATGTCCCCAAATGTCCCCAAATGTCCCTAAATGTCCCTAAATGTCCTTCATGTCTCACCCGTGTCCCCAATGTCCCCAAATGGCCCCAAATGGCCCCAAATGGCCCTAAATATCTTTCATGCCTCACCCGTGTCCCCAAATGTCCCTTTGGGATCCCTCCGTGTCCCCTGGTGTCCCCAGTGCCCCCCATTGACCCCTGGTGTCCCCAATGTCCCCAATGTCCCCAATGACCCCAATGTCCCCAGTGTCCCCAATGTCCCCTGTGTCCCCCACTGACCCCTGGTGTCCCCCAATGTCCCCTGTCCCTCCTGATGTCCCCTCATGTCCCCCCAATGTCCCCAATGTCCCCCACTGACCCCTGATGTCCCCAGTGTCCCCTGTGCCCCCCTGGTGTCCCCAATGTCCCCAGTGTCCCCCATTGACCCCTGCTGACCCCTGTGTCCCCCCCAGCTGTCCCAGCACCCCGGGCCAGGGTCCCCTGTGTCCCCCATTGACCCCTGATGTCCCCTGTGACCCCCCTGCTGACCCCAATGTCCCCAATCCCCCCAATGTCCCCAATGATGTCCCCAGTGTCCCCAATGTCCCCAATGTCCCCAGTGTCCCAAATGTCCCCAGTGTCCCCAATGTCCCCAATGTCCCCCGTGTTCCCAATGTCCCCAATGTCCCCAATGTGCTCCATGTCCCCAGTGTCCCCAATGTCCCCCATGTCCCCAGTGTCCCCAATGTCCCCAATGTCCCCTGTGTCCTCAATGTCCCCTGTGTCCCCAATGTCCCCAATGTCCCCAATGTCCCCCAATGTCCCCACTGTCCCCTGTGTCCCCCGCAGCTGTCCCAGCGCCCCGGGCCGGGGTCCCCGTGTTCCCCAATGTCCGCCAATGTCCCCCAATGTCTGTGTCCCCCCAGCTGTCCCAGCGCCCCGGGCCGGGGTCCCCTGTCCCTTGTCACCACCCCTTGTGTCCCCAATGTCCCCAATTCCCTGTGTCCTCCCCAGCGTCAGCGCCCCGGGCCGGGTCCCCTGTCCCTTTCACCCCCCTTGTGTCCCCCATGTCCCCAGTGTCCCCTTTCCCCCCAGCTGTCCCAGCGCCCGGCCGGGTCCCCTTGTTCCCCAATGTCCCCAATGTCCCCAGTGTGGGGTCGTCCCCAGTGTGTCCCCCCCCAGCTGTCCCAGCGCCCGGCCGGGTCCCTGTGTCGCCTCTGACCACCACTGACCCCCAATGTCCCCTGTGTCCCCCCCCAGCTGTCCCAGCGCCCCGGGCCGGGGGTCCTCCACTTCGTCGCGGGCGCCCGGATGGCCTGGCCAAGCTGTGGGTGCGGGCGCCCATTGTGCGCACAGATGGGTGACGCACCTGCTGGCACGGGCACTTCCTGTGCGAGGCCTTCGCCGTGCCAACGCAGCGCCTGCCCGCCGCCCACCCGATGCACCAGGTACCCCAAAATGCACCCCGATCCCAAAAAATGTACCCCGAAATCCCATCCCAGAAAATACCAACCCTGAGTCCCAAAAACTGCACCCAAACCAGCGCTGCCTTGCCACCCACCCCGTGCACCAGTACCCCCAAAACTGAAATCCCCGTCCAAAATACCCACCCTGACCCCAAAATATCAACCCCGACCCAAGAAAACTGCACCCGAAATCCCTGTCCCGGAAATTCCCACCCTTGACCCCAGAATACGGACCCTGACCCCAAAACGGCACCCCGATCCCAAAAAAATGCACCCCGAAATCCCTGTCCCGGAATCCACCCTGACCCCAAAACGGCACCCGAAATCAACCAAACGCAGCGCCGTGCCCGCCGCCCACCCCGTGCACCAGGTCACCCCAAAATACCACCCTGACCCCAAAAACTGCACCAAACCCCAGCGGCCTGCCCGCGCCCACCCCGTGCACCAGTACCCTCAAAAACTGAAATCCCCGTTCCCAAAATCCCCAACCCTTGGACCCCAAAAATACCAACCCCGACCCCAAAAAATGAACCCCGAAATCCTGTCCCTAAATTCCCACCCTGACCCCAAAACTGAACCCAAAAGCCAGCGCGCTGCCCGCCGTGCACCCGTGCACCAGTACCCCAAAATACCGACCCTGACCCCAAAAACTGCACCCGGAAAATCCCTGTCCCGAAATTCCCAACCCTGACCCCAAAACTGCACCCAAACTCAGGCCTGCCCGCCCAACGCACCCCGTGCACCAGTACCCCAAAGAATGAACACAAACCCCAAAAACTGCACCCCGAAACATTCCCCGTCCCTAACCCCGTCCCAAAATCCTGACCCTACCCCAAAATCCAACCCTGACCCCAAGAAACTGCACCGAAATCCCTGTTCCCGGAAATTCCCACCCTGATCCCCAAAAACTGCCACCAAACCGCGCCTGGCCCGCCACCCACCCATGCACCATACCCAAAAAAACTGAAATCCCCGTCCAAAAATCCCCAATCCTGACCCCAAAAACTGCACCCAAAACCAGCGCCCTGCCCAGCCGTGTCACCCCATGCCACAGGTACCCCAAAATACCGACCCTTAACCCAAAAAACTGCACCCCAAAATCCCCGTCCCAAATACCCACCCTGACCCCAAAAACTGCACCCAACCCAGCGCCTGCCCGCCACACCACCCCGGTGCACCATGAACCCCAAAAAATGGCACACAAACCCAAAAACTGCACCCGAAATCCCGTCCCAAACCCCATCCCAAAATCCTGACCCTGACCCAAAATCCCCAAACCCTGACCCAAAAATGCACCCCAAAATCCCTGTCCCAAAATCCCAACCCTGAGCCCAAAATGCACCGAAAATCCCATCCAAAAATCCCCAATCCTACCTCAAATATCCCAATCCTGAGCGCTAAAAACCCCACCCCTGACCCCCAAATGCCCCCGTAACGAAAAGAACGCGCCAAACACCCAAACCGACCAAAATTACCTTTGCCCTGATGTCCCCAATTTCCCAAGTCCCCAATGTGCCCCAAAGTCCCCAATGTCCCCCAATCCCTCCACTGTCCCCACTCCCCCCATGTCCCCCCAATGTCCCCAATTTCCCCAATGTCCCCAAGTCCCCAATGTCCCCCTGTCCCAGTTCCCCATCCCCCCAAATGTCCCAAAGTCCCCAAATATCCAAAAATCCCGAAATTCCCAATGTCCCAATGTCCCCACTGTCCCCAATGTCCCCAACCCCACCAATGTCCCCAATGTCCCCATGTCCCAATGTCCCAATTCCCCAATCCCCCAATTCCCCAAAGTCCGCTCAATGTCCCCTCGCTGTCCCCAATGTCCCCCCTGTCCCCAATTCCCCAATGTTCCCCACTGTCCCACTTGTCCCCATGTCCCCAATGTCCCCAAACTGTCCCCAATGTCCCCAATGTCCCCAATGTCCCAGCTGTCTCCCCCACGTGCGTTTCACCGTTCCACATCAACATCCTGGCCCGCGGCGCTGCTGATCCCCGGCGGATCATCGACCAGTGAGGGACACCTGTGGTGTCACCTGTGTCACCATTGTGTGTCACCTGTTCACCTGTGTTGTCAACCCGAGTGTCACCTGGGTGTCACCTGGGGTTCACCTTGTGTACCTGTGTTCACCTGGGTGTCACCTGATGTCACCTTCCTGTGTCACCTGTGTACCTGGTGTCACCTGGCGGTTTTGTCACTGTGTCACCTCCCTGGTTCACCTGTGTGAGCACCTGGGTGTCACCTGTGTGATTTCACATTGTCACTGTGTCACCCTGTGTACCTTGTCATCGTGTGTCACCTTGTGTCACCTTCTTGGTACCTGGAATACTGTTTCACCTGGTGCACCTGTGTCACCTTCACTGGGCACCTCTGTCATCTGTGTCAACTCTTGCCACCTGTTCACCTGTGTCACCTGGTGTCACCTTACGTGTCACCTGAGTCACCTAGTTTCACCTGTGTCACACTGTGTGTCCACCTGCTGTGGCACCTGGTGTACTGTGTGTCACCTTGTCACCTGTTCACGGGGTGTCACCTGGTGTCACCTGTGTCACCTCTGTGTCACCTGTGTTCACCCTGTGCACCTGTGTCACCTGGGTGTCACCTTCTGTGTCACCTGTGTCACCTTGTGTCACCTGTGTCACCTGATGTGTCACCTGTGTGTCACCTGTGGGTCACCCTGTGTGTCACCTGTGTCACCTGAGGTGTCATCTGTGTGTCACTGTTGTCACCTGTTTGTACCTGGGTCACTGTGTCACCTGTGTGTCGTGTCACCTGTGTGTCACCTGTGTGTCATCTGGGACACCTGTGTCACCTGTGTGTCACCTGTGTGTCATCTGGGACACCTGTGTGTCACCTGTGTCACTTGTGTCACCTGTGTCACCTGTGTGTCACCTGTGTCACTTGTGTCACCTGTGTCACCTGTGTGTCACCTGTGGGTCACCTGTGTCACCTGTGTCACCTGTGTCATCTCCCTGTGTCACCTGTGTCATCTGTGTGACCTGGGTGTCACCTGTGTCACCTGTGTCATCTGTGTCACCTGAGTGTCACCTGTGTGTCACCTGTGTCACCTCTTTGTCACCTGTGTGTCACCTGTGTCACCTGTGTCACCTGGGTGTCACCTGTCTCCCTTCTGATGGCACCAGGACATGTTGGTCCCCCTTGGTGTCACCTGGACACCTGGGTCCCCCTGGGGACACCTGGGGGACACTGAGGGTGGCACTGTCCTGGAGGGGACACTGAGGGGTGGCACTGTCCCCAGGCCACCTCGGTGGGCTGGGAGGGGACACTGGGGACACTGAGGGTGGCACTGAGGGTGACACTGAGGTGGCACTGAGCAATGTCCCCGTCCCCAGGCCACCTCGGTGGGCCGGGAGGGGACGCTGGGGACACAGGGGACACTGAGGGTGGCACAGGGGACACTGAGGTGGCACTGAGGTGGCACTGAGGGTGACACTGATGTCCCCGTCCCCAGGCCACCTCGGTGGGCCGGGAGGGGACGCTGGGGACACTGAGGGTGGCACAGGGGACACAGGGGACACTGAGGGTGACACAGGGGACACTGAGGGTGGCACTGAGGGTGGCACTGAGGGTGACACAGGGGACACAGGGGACACAGGGGACACTGAGGTGGCACTGAGGGTGACACTGAGGGATGTCACTGTCCGGGAGGGGACACAGGGGACACTGAGGGTGACACAGGGGACACTGAGGTGGCACTGAGGGTGGCACTGAGGGTGGCACTGAGGGTGACACTGAGCGTGTCCCCGTCCCCAGGCCACCTCGGTGGGCCGGGAGGGGACACTGAGGGTGACACTGAGGGGTGTCGCTGTCCCCAGGCCATGTCAGTGGCACACAGGGGACACTGAGGGGACACTGAGGGTGGCACTGAGCGTGTCCCTGTCCCCAGGCCACCTCGGTGGGCCGGGAGGGGACACTGAGGGTGGCACTGAGGGTGGCACTGATCAATGTCCCCGTCCCCAGGCCACCTCGGTGGGCCGGGAGGGGACGCTGGCGCTGGTGGCCCGCGGCACGGCGGCGCTGACGTTCCGCGAGCTCTGCGTCCCCGACGACGTGGCCGAGCGCGGCGTTGGGGACATCCCCGGCTACCACTACCGGGACGACGCCGTGGCCATCTGGGGCGCCATCCACCGGTGGGGACACTGAGGGGACACTNCATCCCCGGCTACCACTACCGGGACGACGCCGTGGCCATCTGGGGCGCCATCCACCGGTGGGGACACTGAGGGGACACTGAGGGGACATCTGGGGCGCCATCCACCGGTGGGGACACTGAGGGGACATCTGGGGCGCCATCCACCGGTGGGGACACTCAGGGGACATCTGGGGACACTGAGGGGACATCTGGGGTGCCATCCACCGGTGGGGACACTGGGGACATCTGGGGTGCCATCCACTGGTGGGGACAGTGGGGACACTGAGGGGACACTGAGGGGACATCTGGGGTGCCATCCACCGGTGGGGACAGTGGGGACACTGAGGGGACAGTGGGACATCCATGGGTGGGGACAGTGGGGACACTGAGGGGACAGGGTGGGGACATCAGGGGCGCCATCCACCGGTGGGGACACTGAGGGGACATCTGGGGCGCCATCCACCGGTGGGGACAGTGGGGGGACATCTGGGGACACTGAGGGGACAGGGAGGGGACAGCGTTGGGGACATCCTCGGCTACCACTACCGGGACGACGCCGTGGCCATCTGGGGCGCCATCCACTGGTGGGGACACTGGGGACACTGAGGGGACACTGAGGGGACACTGAGGGGACATCTGGGGACACTGAGGGGACATCTGGGGTGCCATCCACTGGTGGGGACACTGAGGGGACACTGAGGGGACAGGGAGGGGACACTGAGGGGACACTGAGGGGACATCTGGAGCGCCATCCACTGGTGGGGACACTGGGGACAATGAGGGGACACTGGGACACTGAGGGGACATCTGGGGCGCCATCCACCGGTGGGGACACGCAGGGGACACTGAGGGGACACTGAGGGGACAGGGAGGGGACAGGGTGGGGACATCCCCGGCTACCACTACCGGGACGACGCCGTGGCCATCTGGGGCGCCATCCACCGGTGGGGACACTCAGGGGACACGCAGGGGACATCTGGGGACACTGAGGGGACATCTGGGGTGCCATTCACCGGTGGGGACACTGAGGGGACACTGAGGGGACAGTGGGACACTGAGGGGACATCTGGGGCGCCATCCACGGGTGGGGACACTGAGGGGACAGGGTGGGGACATCTGGGGCGCCATCCACGGGTGGGGACACTGAGGGGACAGGGTGGGGACATCTGGGGCGCCATCCACTGGTGGGGACACTGGGGACACTGAGGGGACACTGAGGGGACAGGGGGGGCCAGTGTTGGGGACATCCCCGGCTACCACTACCGGGACGACGCCGTGGCCATCTGGGGCGCCATCCACCGGTGGGGACACTGAGGGGACACTGAGGGGACATCTGGGGTGCCATCCACTGGTGGGGACACTGGGGACACTCAGGGGACACTGAGGGGACATCTGGGGCGCCATCCACGGGTGGGGACACTGGGGACACTGAGGGGACACTGAGGGGACACTGAGGGGACAGGGAGGGGACAGTGGGACAGGGAGGGGACACAGAGGGGACAATGGGATGGGGACAATGGGGACAGTGGGGACATGGAGATGGGGACAATGCGGACAATGGGGACAATGGAGTGGGGACAGTGAGGACAATGGGGACAATGGGGACAATGGAGTGGGGACAGTGGGGGCATGAAGGTGGCAGCAGTGGGGACAATGGAGTGGGGACAGTGAGGACAATGGGGACAGTGAGGACAATGGGGACAATGGGGTGGGAGTGATGGGGACAATGGGGACCATGGGGACAATGGGGACATGGAGATGGGGATGGTGGGGACCTGGAGATGGCAGTGGTGGGGACAGTGGGGACAATGGGGTGGGACTGATGGGGACAATGGGGACCATGGGGACAATGGGATAGGGACATGGGCACAGTGAGGTGGCAGTGGTGGGGACAATGGGGACAATGGGGTGGAGATGATGGGGACAATGGGGTCAATGGGGACAGGGAGATGGGGATGGTGGGGACAATGGGGACAATGGATTGGGGACAACGGTGTGGGAATGGTGGGGACAATGGGATGGGGACAGTGGGGACAATGGGATGGGGACAATGGGGACAATGGGATGGGGACAACGGTGTGGGAATGGTGGGGACAATGGGATGGGGACAGTGGGGACATGGAGATGGGCATGGTGGGGACAGTGGGGACAGTGGGGACAATGGGATGGGGACAGTGGGGACAATGGGGACAATGGGGACAATGGGATGGGGACAGTGGGGACATGGAGATGGGCATGGTGGGGACAATGGGGACAAGGACCCCAGGCAGGTGACAGCGGGAACAGGACCTCGGGGATGGGACATCAGCGACGGTGGGGACACGGGGACAGGGCCATGGGGTGGGCTGTCACCCGCGTGTCACCGGTGTCCCCGAATGTCACCGGTGTCCCTGAATGTCACCGGTGTCCCGAATGTCACCGGTGTCCCCGCGTGTCACCGGTGTCCCGAATGTCACCGGTGTCCCCGTGTGTCACCGGTGTCCCGAATGTCACCGGTGTCCCGTGTGTCACCGGTGTCCCGTGTGTCACCGGTGTCCCGAATGTCACCGGTGTCCCGAATGTCACCGGTGTCCCGTGTGTCACCGGTGTCCCGTGTGTCACCGGTGTCCCCGCGGTGTCCCAGCTACGTGGAGGGGATCGTGGCGCTGTTCTACGCCGAGGACGAGGAGGTGGCCGAGGATGAGGAGCTGCAGGAGTGGGTGGGCGAGATCTTCACCTACGGYGTCCTGGGCAACGAGAAGAGCGGTAGGGGACACTGGGGGGGGGGACAGGGACAGCCGGGGGGACACGGGGACGTGGCGGTGATGGGTGATGGTCGTGGGCGTGGGCATGGGCATGGTCAAGTCATGGTCATGGTGATGGTTGTGGTCATGGTCATGGTCAGGGTCAAGTCATGGTCATGGGATGGTCATGGTGATGGTCATAGGCATGGTCATGGCATGGTCATGATCAGGGTCAAGTTGTGGTCATGGTCGTGATCATGGTCAAGTCATGGTTGTGGTCATGGCATGGTCATGGTCATGGTTGTGGTCATGGTCAAGTCATGGTCATGATCAGGGTCAAGTTGTGGTCATGGTCGTGGTCGTGGTCATGGCATGGTCATGAGATGGTCATGGTGATGGTCATAGGCATGGACATGGTGATGGCCATGGTCGTGGTCATGGATGAGGGTCATGGCCATGGCCATGGCCATGGTCATGGTCATGGTCATGGTCAAGTCATGGTCATGGTCAAGTCATGGTCATGGTGATGGGCATGTTGATGGTCATGGTCATGGTCAAGTCACGGTCATGGTCATGGTTGTGGTCATGGCATGGTCGTGGTGATGGTCATCGTCGTGGTCATGGCATGGTCAGGGTCAAGTTGTGGTCGTGGTCATGGCATGGTCATAATCGTGGCCATGGTCATGGTTGTGGCATTGGGATTGTCGTGGCCATGGTCACCGTCACAGTCGTGGTCAAGTTGTGGTCATGGCATGGTCATGGCATGGTCATGGTGATGGTGATGGTCATGGCATGGTCATGGGATGGTCATGGTCGTGGTCATGGTCGTGGTCATGGTCACCGTCAAATCATGGTCATGGTCATGGTCAAGTCATGGTGATGGTCATGGTGATGGTGATGGTCAAGTCATGGTGAAGTCATGGTGATGGTGATGGTGATGGTCAAGTCAGGGGGTGACCCCACTCATGTCCATGTCCAGGGCCTGGGTGGTGATGTGGTGGGGTGACCCATGGTGGGTGGATCCCCCAATGTCCCCAACGTCCCCAATGTCCCCAATGTCCCCAAATCCCCAATGTCCCAAGTCCATCCCCAATGTCCCAAATGTCATGTCCCCAATGTCCCACTTGTCCCCTCAATCCCCCAGACGATCACCCATGTCCCATTCGCCCCCAACGTCCAATGTTCTCCAACAATTCCATTCCCCAATGTCCCCTCAACGTCAATTCCAGTCCCCAATGTCCAACGCCAATGTCCCCCAATCCCCCAATGTCCATCCTCCATTGTCCCCACTGGCCCGTCAATGTCCCCAATCGCCCCAATGTCCCCAATCCCCCCATGTCCCCACTGGTCCCAATGTCCCCGAATCCCCACTGTCCATCCCCCAAACGTCCCACTGTCCCTGTCCTGATGTCCGCTGGTGTCCCCAGGGTTCCCGTCCAATGCTCGCAGCTGCCCCGAGCTGGTCCCAAGTTCTGACCATAGGGATCATCTTCTGCTGCTCCGCCCCGGCACTCGCCGGCCGTCAACAGCGGCCAGGTGCACACCGGGGACACCTGGGGACATCTTGGGGGACACCTGGGGCGCACACCTGGGGGGACACTGGGGACAACTGGTAGACACAATTCCGAACAGTGGGGGACCCCGGGGGGAGGGACACCAACCGCGAGCGCAGGCCACCACTGAACGTGGAGATGGCAACGCCAGGGGTGGCCCCAGTGGCACTGCAGTGCACCCAGGTGACCCCACCGGTGACCCCGGGGCGGTTTTTTGGGACAATGACCCCCAGGTGACCCCAGGTGACCCCGGGCAAGTTTTTGGTGGGTGACCCCTCCCGGTGACCTCCCAGGTGACCCAGGGCAGTTTTGGGGACAATCGAGCCCCCCCAGCTGACCCCACTGACTGGGGCAGTTTTTGGAACAGTGACCAGGTGATCCCAGGTTACTTCAAGGGCAGTTTTAGGCGTTGGGTGACCCCTCCCAGGTTGGACCTCCCCGGTGACACCAGGTGAACCCCAGGTGACCACCAGGGAGTTTTTGGGGTGGGGTGACCCTCCCAGGTGACCCTCCCAGGTGACCCAGCTGACCCCAGGTGACCCCAGGGCAGTTTTGGGGACCAATGACCCCCCAGGTGCCCCCAGGTGGACGCCCGGTGCCCCCAGCTGACCCCAGCTGGACACCCAGGTGACCCGGGTGACCCGGGTGCCCCAGGTGATCCCAGCTGACGCCAGGTGCCCCAGGTTGACCCAGGTACCGCCAGTGCCCAGCTGACGCCCAGCTGACCAGGTGACCCCGGGTGACACCCGGTGCCCCCAGGTGATCCCAGGTGACCCCAGGACATTCAAGATCAGTGATCCCCCAGATTGACCCTGGGGCAGTTTTGGGGACAGTGACCCTCAGGTGGTCCCGCAGGTGA
>NDFG01000383.1:0-15410 GCA_002167245.1 Sporophila hypoxantha
ACTTTCCTTCATGCCAGCAGGGAGTTTACTCCCTTAGCAAGGGACATTTCCAGTCAGCTTGAGAAGTCATTAAGAAGTATGTCAGTGTTAAATATCTGATGCTGCAATTAAAATTTCTAACTACTGAGAATACACACCTGAAATGATCCTTAAACTGCCAGCAGAGTAACTGTGGATTAATAATTTATCTTTAAAATACTTACCTGGGCTTAATTCTTCACTGGCACAGAAATCACAAATTAACATTTGGTAACATATCCATACATATGGAAATACATATGACACACAGCAGGACAGTGGTGATGCTCATGTGGGATTCACTGTGTTTAAAGGAGCTGCTGTCCTAAAATAAGGGGTTTTTTTAAACCTAGCTGCTTTTCTCTGTTCCATGTAACCACAGAAGCAATGTTAAAAAAAAAAAATCAAACCTCTGAGAACAAGAAAACAATCACAGAGTGTTTAAAGCAGTGAACAAAAAAGTCTTTTGTCTCAAAATACTCCTCTTTAGTTTTCTGGTTTACCAGAGCATCTGCTTCAAACTAATCCATTTTTTTCTTTAAAAAAATGCAAATGGAAAGGGGAAAATTTATTTAACTTTTCAACTCTGACATTATTTTAATTAGTTAAATTTTAATTTGCTAGCCAAAATAAAATCTACAGCAGCCAGCTGCAATTACAGTACAATTCACACTGAGCTGTGATTGACTGTGCTGCCAGTAAACAAACCAACCAGCTTAATGGACCAGTTGCAATTAGATTAACAAAGTTTGCTGGAGCCCAACTCATGAGCTGCAATAAACCACAAAGGAAGTAAATGGCAATTCTGGGCCAACTGGTTGCAATTTATTGCTGTCGAGGAGGCTGATGGAAGAAATGCCAATTTACAGGGACTGCAGCAGATAGCTGTGTTCATAATTACCCATCAATATAATCCACATTGAAGTCCAGGGTCTCATATCTGCCAGCAATTGTCTTCCCATGAATCTGTATTAAATTTCCTGTTTAGGAGGAAATGGAAATTGAAGAGAGTCTTTTAAAAGCAGAGAACTTATTTGCAGATTTTCTGAGTCGAACAAAAGGAATTAATGGTCTTTATAGATTTTGCAGAGGTTCTTGCACTGAATGTATTTTCAGCTTTTATCATGGCTCAAGATGATTTTGCACTTAATTCACTTTTCTCAAAGCACATGTCTCTGTTTCCCACCAAAAAAAAAAAAAAATAAAACAAATTCATTCCAGAAAAATGAAATTTTTTTGCATATCTGAATTTACGCAGAGCTCACAATTTTTCCTCAACCCTTTTGTTAGCTAAACCCCACTTTCTAGCCCAATTCCACTGTAGAACCTCACGAGACAACCAAAATTACATCATTTGTAGGCCAGACAGGGTGAAGGTCTAAAGAAGGATCTTGGCATATCTGTGACCAGATTATTCTCCTGCTCTTCACTCACACTGGGAGGTGAAACATCCATCCAGCTAACACATAGAAACCCCCATACTGACACCCTAAAGCAAGGCATGAGAATCTAGACCTAAACTACACCTGAAAACAATTAGAAATTAGGGATTGATTTAGATTGAGGCCCATCTGTGTGACACAATCATCCATGTGACTGTCTGAACTCTTGAGAGACCAAAATCATTTGTTTAATCTTGACTTTGAGGATCAAACTTTCAATTTTATCTAAAGAAACCTGGAAATGCAGAAATAATAGAAATAGGGGGGAAAAAATCTGCCACATTCCAATTAATTTTTCAGACCAAAATCAGTGAATGACTTCTCATGTAACTTTAAAGTCTGATCTAAAACCCCAATAAGCAAAAGCTCTGTATGGCAGTACAGATTAAAGAAAGGTCCCATACCTGGGGTGCCAGATGATGGATTAATTTGGTAAACCACAGGTGTCTGCTCAGCTGAGAACTGCAAAGAGAAATTTGCAGTGAAGTGTCAGCTATTTCTGCAGCAGTCCAACCCCGCCTGATGGTGCATTGCTCACAGCCCAGCCAGCAGCTGCATTTCAGAAACTCACACTCCACACTTGATCTTTGTAGCAGATTCCTGCTCTGGGAAAGGAGTAAGGAGAATTATTCTCCTCTCACCCCCTCTCCATTCACAGTCTGGATTAGTGATATTTTTACATCTTTTGTGCCCAGATTGCCCACCCTGGCTTGATCCAATGCCAGAAGATGCAGTTTAATACAATATCAAATTTCTAAATCATGCTTTAGCTGAAGTTAAAACCTGCATTTTATCTGGAATGGTGACACCATTTTTCTTCTCAATAGTACATCCTTTAGAACAATTCCATCATCATAGATGTGAAATACTTCATCCACTCTTTGGCAAGTTTGTTGGGTACCCTAAAGCAGTGAAGCAAAGACTTTGTCTTGGCCCCGTCTTACAGCAAAACAACAGAGATTTTTTGGGGAAAGGACCACCTTCATCTCTGAGGAAAAAAACTTGGAAATCATCAAGTCCAACCATTAATCCAACACTGCTAAATCCAGTAAAACATATCCCCAAATGCCACATCTGCATGGCTTTTTAATCCCTCCAGGGCTGGTGACTCCACCACTTCCCTGGTGTTTGACAATCTTTTGGGGAAGAAATTTCCCCTAATATCCAATCTAAACTTTCCCTGGTACAACTTGAGGCAATTTTCCCATCCTGTATCTTGTAACCTGGGAGAAGAGGCCAATCACACCAGGCTGCATCCTCCTGTCAAAGAGTCATGGAGAGTGAGAAGGTCCTRCCTGAGCTTCCTTTTCTCCAGGCTGAGRCCRSCCAGCTCCCTGAGCTGCTCCTCATKAGACCTGTGCTCCAGACCCTTCCCCATCCTTTTTGGACACGTTCATCTTCTCTATCTCCTTTATGGTCCCCCTCAAGACCTCATTGGCACTTACAGATGCTGCTCACAGCCCAGTAAGTATCATAAAAATGAATTTGTTGCATTAATTCAAAGGTACCATTGCACATATCAGTTTTTTTCCTATGTTTTCCTTGAAGTCCATTCCCTTTCAGAACTCAGCCTTTGCCTTCCCTCCTGGTCATGTTAGAAATGAATGAGCAGCCACAAACTTCCACCAGCAAGGGCCACTTCTGGGGAGCAAAGGCACCATCACACCATACTCCAGGCTGCAGATAATGTGGAGAAAGAAGCCAAAAGCAGCATGAAACTGGGGCCACTGGCTGACAGAGTCTTGTGAGCTGCTCAGACTTGTTGGTGCCTGCAGCAGCTTTTCCAATCTAATGCAGAGGCAAAATTAATTTTAATACGTGTAGCTCCCAGGGCCCAGCCCCAAAACAAAGAGACACATTGTGGTTTATTTAGCTTGGAATGTGCCTCATTAACAGCATCCCCTGGTGATTTTTCATCAGCTCTCTAAGCTAGCTGAACCGCCCAATGACTCTTCAGCTTTAATGTGCAATTTACTGAAAGTGCTGGGTTTTTTTGCTCAAAGTTAGCACAGAGGTGGGATGTGGCTTTCAAAAACACCAGGCCTCATCCCAAAGCACAGCCATGGTTAAGGATTCTGCTATGCAAGAGATCACAGAATCCCAGAATGGTTTGGGTTGGAAGGGACCATAAGATGCTCTCATTCCACGCCCCTGCCATGGCCAGGAGCACCTTTCACTATCCCAGGTTGCTCCAAGCCCTGCCCAACTTGGCTTGGAATCCTTCCAGGGATGGGGCAGCCACAGCTCCTTTGGACAACCTTTGCCAAGGTTGCCAACCTTTGCCAGTGCCTCGCATTAAAGAGTTGTTTCCAAACATCCAATCTAAACCCACTGCCTTTCAGCTTGAAGTCATGCCCCCTGGTTCTGTCTCTAATATGCTCTTGCAAAAAGTCTCTTCCCATCTTTCTTTAGCTTAGGGTTGAAATTGAATGGTCTTAGAGGTCCCTTCCAATCCAAACCATTCCATGATTCTATCCATTTCAATGTATTTACTGTGACACAATGTTCAAGCTTCACTCCCTTCAACACCTTGAATTCTTTTTCCTTGCTTTTGCACTTGGTGATTACCTTGAAAGAATAGTTCTCTTGCTCCACCTCAGTCAGGTTGTTAATCACATGTCCTTTAAAGATCACCTCCACATAGTACAAACCCTCCTGGGGTGAAGACCTAGGTGGAAGAAAATGTGTATTATATTATTTTTATACAAATTGTGTTTAGGAGCCAGTCTCCATTCACAGCAAATCCACTGAGACATCCATAGAGCAAAGGAGCTTTACAGTGTCAGCCCAAACTTCACACATATGAAGCCAAACTTTAAAGTTATGAAGCCAAACTTTAAAGTAACAATTTAAAGAAATGTGGAAGCACAGCAAGAAACCACAGCTAAGAGCAGAAGGTGACAGGACTGCATTGGAACTCCACCTAAATTATTGTTAAAGCAAAATACAAGCATTCTCATTAGGCATGCACAGAAAATAATTGTTATTCATTAGTAATAAAATGAATCCCTGGGTCTGCAGGGCATCTTGATCCTGGTCCATAAATTAATGCTGCATCCTTGTTTCACACAGTTTCCCAGCACAGCACCCAGCAAAATTAACTCCCAGCCAAATCATAGCAGCAAAATATGGAAGAGTCCCTCTAGGTGCCCCTTCAGACACCCCAGTTTTCCAGTCCAACCACCTGTGTTAAAGCTATGACAGGATAGACAACAGGCAAGCCAAACTGCCCAGCTGGTGCTTGGAACCATATTTATTTCCTGTTCTGTTCATAATCCTCCTCTCTATCACCTTGGACAGGTCAAGGACACCAAAAGTAGAGTCTCCTCCAAGATTTTCTCGGGAGTTTTGCATCTGAGAGCTGGATGTCTACAAACCTCTGAAGGTCTGAGCCTGGACTGCCCAAGAAGCCTCACTATGACCCTCAAGGTATCCTTGTGCTTCATGAATTTAAAACAAAAATCAATCAACCCAGGTTAGCAGGTGCTCAGTGAGGCCACAGCGTGAGGATTTGTGAAGGAATTTTGAATTTGAGGATTTCTGAGTTGTTTTAAGTAATGTGATTTATTTTCCTTACCTTCTACATAAGCAAGAAAGGTGAGTTCAACTCACATCTTCACCACATGGCTCAGAAGGTCATGAAACCTCTAGTAGCAAGACCTTCTAAAATTTATTAACCAATAAAGCACTGTCAACAAGGATATTTGTACTTTTAACCCAATCCTTAAATATTTTGTCTTATAGACCCACACCACAGTGGAAGTTTTATTAGTCAATCATGTTATAACACAAAAATGTACTCTATAGTACTATATACTATACTATGTATAGTACTACAGTACTATACTATACAGTATATACAATATATATAATATATATAGTATATATATACTATACATATATATATTGTATATATATAGTATATATAAACTATACATACTATATGTACTATATAGTACATATATATGTATTGTATATTCTGTATATAGTACTATATATTATCTAGTACTATACTCTAAAACTCAAAATTTTCCTCRGTTTTAACTTAACCAACCTCTGTTTTAAACTATAAATCCACATTCTCACTTKRGATACCTACATCTGGAAGCCTTTTTCAAAGTCTCAGATCAAATCCTAATTCTAAACTTTGACTTACAGGCCCAAAGTTCTGGAATTCCCTAAATTTCAGATTCCAACACCATAGGAATTCTTTCAACTCCCAGATTTCCTGTGCAGACACTGAAGGAAAAGGAGGATCCTGTTTGACAAAGGGCAAGGTCTCACCCACAGTGTAACCATGGATCATACCTTGTTCTGCACCTTATGGTGGGCAAGTCCAAATACAGAGGAGAGACATCACACGGCAGCCTGGGCAGGTCTGGGTGCACCAGGGACACCTCCAGCTGGGATGCACTGGCTGGAGAGACAGATTCTGCCTGGTGGGATGCTGAGCCTAAGCAATAAAGTCAATCAGAAGAGCTCTGTGAGGACAGGATCACTCCCAGTCACACAATAGCATTTTTGGAGGTACAACCCGTCTTCTCTAGGAATAATGTTTAGAGCCCTTGATCAGGCTTTTTAAAACCATGTTTGTGAATTTTCATGTTGTGGTGGTTTAACCCCAGCTGTAAACTCAGCTCCACACAGCCACTCACTCACTTTCCCCTCCAGGGGCATGGGGGGAGGATTGGAAGGGTAAAAACCACATCCCCAAGTGCATTTCCACACATTTTTAAATCCCCCTGGTGAGTCTGCCCCTGCACTGGGCAGCCTGTGCCAGCCAATGACCATGCACAGCTGATCCAGAAGCCAACTCTCTTCACAATGAATAAATATTCTTCCCTGTGGAAAATCAGACCTAGCTTTGTACAGTTGCTTTGGGGCCAGAATGGACATGACAATTTTCTGAAATTTTTCTCAGATCTCATGTTTATCATAAGAGTCTTAAAATGCTCCAGCATCACAGGATATATGAAAAGGGCAGATTTTTAGCTTTTCTTCAATAAAAGGGCAGGAGCAGGAAAGAAATTTCTAACCCTACATCTGAAAAAAAATAAACATTTTGACTTCTGTTGCTTAGAAATAAACCTTCAGCAATTGTTATAAAGTCATCATTTCAAGCTGATTTCATGCTATGAGTGTTATAGCCTATGGCTCTGTTGGGTAGGGTTTGTCACTCCAACCACAAACCTCAGAAGGGAGCTGATWATCTGTTATTTTMACATCCCTGGAAGTGRTCAAGATCAGGTGGGACAGGGCTTGGAGCAACCTGGGATGGTGGAAGGTGTCCCTGCCCATGGCAGMGYGGTGGAAMAAGATGATTTTAAAGATCRCTTTCAATCCTTTCTATGATTCTATTTCAACACATAACTCCTCAATTTAAAGCTCACCATCCAGGGTGATGGTAATCCATGTTCCCCCAGCAATGCTGCCCTCCTGGGGCTTCACAAGTGATCCTGAGGCTGTCCCTGCAAAAACAAACCAGCTCCATCAGGCTGAAGGGAAATGTAAATATTTTTAAAAACCTTATTCAGGTTGAGACACAGTGACCTGAGACTGCCTTCCTGCGATCCCACCCTTCATCCCATTTCTCTTTCTCAAGCATCCAAATCAATCCTGTTCCCCATCCATTTCCCCCACCATCCTCCCCTGTTTACAGCTCCCCTCAGGGAGGTGTTGATGCCTTTAGAGCATCAAGCTTGGTGAACCAAGCTACAGCCTGAGCCTCCTGCCTTCCTCAAGAATTAAAGATGATAAACATAATTTTTATTCCTTCATCTCTCAAAGAAATGTGCTTGCTGACTTCTGTGCACCCTACAAAAATTAAGGGTGCCTACAGAATATATCCTTTTCTGGCTCCCTGACAGCCTGTCCAGCTATTTCCTTCTGAAGTCCTTAGGAGAGACATTCAGGCCTGGAAAAGAGCTCCTGCTTCATGATGTTAATCACCTATAACCTGCTATGCCAGGCTTTCATAAAGACACCAAATTCCTCAGATAATTTACGATTTATTTTGGGTACCCTCATTCTCTGAAGCTGAGAGATGAACCAGGCTTCCTTTTATGCAGCCACTGACCAGAATTTTCCAGAAGTCATTTAATGGTGATATCCACTTTCCTGATTAACATTTTAGGAGATTTCCAACTTCTTAGCTATATTTGGATGCAATCTGATCAAACATCAGTATTGATCACCAAAACCAAATATTGGACACTTTTGCATCATGAACCCTTAATATCAACATGCAGAGAGTGACATATCTATCATCAAGTAAACAAAATACAATAGGTATTATATGAACTCAGGTAGAATACAGAGAATTAAAAATTAATCCAGAAATCTCCTCTACGGCTATGGAAATAATGCCATGGAAAACCAATTATAAGGGTGGACAATGTCCAATGTGCTACAGTCAATATCCCATATTTTTCAACACCTTTTAGAGGTTCTTCTCCACTACTCACAGGCAGTCTGTGTCCAATCCCCACTGGATTTTGGGTGTGGTTAGAGACAACACATCTCCATCACTCACCTGCCAAGAATACCAGCCCAGCACTCAGCAGGAATGTTCTCCAAAGGTTCATCTTGGACATTGGATGAGGAATTCACAAGAGTCGGGCTCCAGGACCTTCCCTGTAACTTAAAGTAAAAAGAAAATCTGTATTCTTTCTTCTCACTGCAAATCTGTGGGAGCAATAGCTGTGAACTCTTCTAATAATTTAATATAAACATTTGAGTTTCAGACCAGGTCTTACTTGCTGTCATAGCCAGAGATATCACACATTTCTTTTATAAAGTCCATGTCAGGAGTTGTTCTAACATTTAAAGACAGACTGTCAACTTCTCCTGCCTTCACCCTCAGTATGGAAAAAGCATGGGTGCATTAATTTAGCCACATTTTTTAATCACAAAATGGTTTTGGTTGGAAGAGACCTTAAAGATGACCCAGTTCCAAKTCCCTGCCATGGGCACAGACACTTTTCATCAGACCAGGTTGSTCCAKGKCCCATCCAACCTGGTTTCTACAGCTTATGGACCACAAGACCCACTGCAACCACTTTCTATTTCTGGCACATTTTAACACACTGCAAAGTGCACGGGGCAGAGTCCAGCACAAGTGAATTCTGCATTTCAATGCAGGTGCAGAAAACATCATTTGGATTTAATTTTGTTATTCTTTTTAGGAGTCTTTCTGGCTTTACTTACCTTATTCAATTTGTTCTTCCTCCATTCCTCTGATGAGTGAAGGGCAGGGGCTCTGATACCAGCACAGGAGCTCCATCCCTTTGGCACCAGCTCTGTCACAGGTTTCAGGCTGGGGTTGTGTCAGTCACTCTGCCCAGTGCTGAAACCCACCAGACAAGTTTCCCAAAAGGCTCAAATCCTGTCACAGACAGCTCAGAGCTGTCCACTGAGGGTGCTTAATTATTAACCTAAGCTACTTGCTGCTATTAACTCTTTCATTCCAAGACTTTAATAACAATAACAGAAATAATTGGTGATTGTTCTTCCACTGGTATATGGTTAGGCCCTCCAATAGGAGGACAATTAATCCATTTTATCCTCTTTTTTTTCKCCTCCRACAACATGACAGAAAAATTGTTTCTTGATATGCTGATGTTCAATCTGGGACTGACTTTCACAGCAAGTGGACTTCAAGGTTCCCTTACACATTATTAATTCAGTTTTTCTATGGTATTCCGAACAACGCCTGCTGGGAATTCTGCCCAAAGGGTGTTTAGATGCCTTTTCACTTCTCAAGTAGCTTTAACCCTGCAGGTCTTTTTGCCTGTGGAAAAGAGGGCAGTGGACTTTCACAGTGTTATCATCCATGCCCTGGAGAGCCTTGGCTCCTGGGAAGATGCAATCCAGCCTCCCCCAGACACTGAATAACATCTCTGCTCCCACCTCTGCCCTCCTCTCTTTGAAGCCCAGATGGATTTTGATGGAATCCCTCAAAGGTTGCTGAACCCCTGCCCTGGTATGGAAACCTTCATGGAAGTTTCCACTGAAATTTGCAGGAAGTTCCCAGACCCTGCAGCATAACTGAGGTTTAATGAGTTACCACACACCAAACAGCAGCAGAATGTGCTCATGCTCTCACCTCAGCCCCAAAGGGAGATGGAATGGGCTTGGTCAGCCTCAATTCAGACTCAGTGGCACAAAGTCATGGGCAATCAACCCTCAGGGGAGCTCTGGAGCTCTGCCCAGCAGTGGAACCAGTTGTGCTTGGTTTATTCTTAGGCCAAGCCCCAGCGTCTCAGCCAATGATCACAGGAACCTCATGTGAGTTAACCCCACCAGTGATCTAAACTCAGTTTACTCATTAGCAGAATTAGACTGGAAATGGTGTCAGAAGGAAGAGTAAACTCGAGGGAATTCTCAAACAAAAAACTATTGCTAAAGAAGAGGCTGTTTAAGGATGACAACTTGAACCTAGGAAACAGAAAGAGATGCTGGTAACAGGGTCCACTCACAGCCCCAAATAAAGGGATGGACCAGGTGCAAGGCGCCTTCAGGAAACCCCCTCAGAAACAAGAGGAGACAGGGCAGGGTGCTCAGCTGATCCTGATACGAGGCAGGACAAGAGGGGGATTACAGAACAGTATTTCCATAGCACAGCTCAGGGAGGGAGCACAGGGCCACAGATGAGGTTAAATCGTGCTCTGGAACCACAGCCAGCCTGGGGAGGGTGGTCCCAGGTGAGGCTGATCAGGGCCATTATGGTTTATTTCTCCTCCCAACACACTCTGCCACTCAAACTCTCCAGGTCGTAGTCAGCAAAAATTATTAGTATTGGTATTAGTATGCATAGCACTTTGTGATCCAATCCTAAGGAAATGTTATATCCAGGAAAAACTCAACCAAACGTCCAAGGTTTGCAGATTTGTTTGCAGGTTTATTGCTCCTCCCAACACACTCTGCCACTCAAACTCTCTAAGTCATAGTCAGCAAAAACTATTAGTATTGATATCCATAGCACTTTGTGATCCAATCCTAAAGAAATGTTTTATCCAGAAAAACTCAACCAAACGTCTGAGGTTTGCAGATCAGAAGGATTTTGATGAGGTCTCTGGTGTCAAGATGACCCCGAGGTGTTAGAAAGTCTCTTTTTCCCAGCCCTGAGACTGAAGAAGAATTCAGGATTCCTCAGCTCTGGTTCTCAAGGTTGTTTATTTGCTCTTATCTAATACATTGTCTTTCTCTGACCTGCTGAGATCTGTCCAGCAGGTCAGGTTGTGGCACGCTGACTGCCCTCAGGGCGGTGTTATCTTTTTATATTAAAAACTACGTGTAAATTATTTACAATAATTTTTCAATACCTATCACCTATGTTAGACAGTCTGTCTCTACTCTAAACCAATCCAAAAGTGTCATCATCACAGCAGAAGATGGAGGGCAAGAAGAAGAAGAAGGAGAAAGACTGGACACGCCCAGATTCCTCCATCTTGCCTCTTGAACCCCCACTCTAAAACCCCAAAATTCTACATTTTCACCCTGTGATAAATTCACTATCATTCTATTCAAACTCTTGTGGCTTGTAACTCCTCGCACAAAGTTGATAATTTTTTCCATGGGTTAAAATCGAAGACACAGGTGTTTTTGACTCTGTGCCAAGGTCTCTGAGCCCCCTGACAAGGTCTTGAGTCCTCCAGGGCAGCCAGAGGAATATCCTGGGTTCCGACAGGATTTGGCTGGGATGAGGAGTTTATGCTTTGCAGAAAGTCACAGATTAATTAAAACAAGGCTCAGGGAGCCCTACCCATGAAGGAGCTGAAATGTGAAAAGAAAGGGAAAGGGCAAGTCCGGAGGAAGCCACYAAGATGATTGAAGGGATGGAGCAACTCTTCTGCAAGAAAAGGATGAGATAATTGGGAGAATTCAGCTTCAAAAAGAYAAGGTTTTGGGGTGACCTAATTGCARCCACCCAGTACCTGCKGGGAGCCTACAAAAAAGATGGACAGAAACAATTTACAGGGGGCTGGAGGGACAGGACAAAGGGGAAGGGTTTCCACTGCCAGAGGGKAGGGTTAGATGGGATATTAGGAAGATTTCTCRGTGAGGGTGGGCAGGCCCTGGCACAGGATACTCAGTGAAGCTGTGGCTGCCCCTGGATCCCTGGAAGTGTCCAAGGCCAGGTTGGACAGGYCTGGGAGCAACCRGGGATAGTGGAAGGTGTCCCTGTCCATGGCAGGGGGTGGAACTGAATAAGCTTTAAAGTCCTTTCCATCCCAAACCATTCTGTGATTCCACAATTCTATGAAAAACATTGTCCATAATAAGCAGAAACCCAGGCCTAGAATTCAGATCAGGAGAGGAATGGCCAAGGCACAGAGGAGCCTTGCTATAGGATGTGTAAATAGTTTGTCACCACAGGCTGCTGCCCATTTTTAGGGACATTACTCACTAAAGAGGAAACCAGCACATTTTGATAAGCAAGTGCACGTTTGTATATATGTGCAAGCCACTCTTTTCCTGCCAAAGGACAGTTCTGCTCAAAAACTTCTCCCCTGGTTTTGTTTGTTTGGATTTACTCATTTAGGGGTTTAGATTTTGAGTAAATAAATAAAAATAGCCCTATGGACAGGCCCAGCATCTGGAATCTGAGTGATTCCTGCAGTGAACCAGAAAGGAGGCAGAGCCAAGCAGGAGGGGTGAGCAGTGGRTTTTTGTCACTAGATGGAAGCATGGAGCCATCAAAGGCCTGTCTGACACTTGAAATACAACCCAGGAGAGGCCAGGCTGCCACTGCTCTGCCTGACACAGGTCCAGGAGTGTTTTGTGTTAGTTCCCTGTGCTTGAGGAAAAGCCCAGGTTCAAGCAGGCAGCACAGGAAGAGGAGATGTGGGATTTCTTCCCAACTCTTGCACTCACCAGAGTGTGATTTGGGCTAAACAGTGTCACTGGTGTGTAAGGCAGGGATGACGCTGGCCATGGGGCCTTTCTCAGAGGCAGCAGCATGGAAAGACTCAGTTTCTCCAGGACTTGGAGCARTTCTGGGATGGAGGAGCCTTGCAGGAGKCAGATGAGGGGTCCCCTRYTGCTRCCCCCTCCATCTCACAGCYGCCACCTCGCYACAGGAGCGTGGCAATTGTTGGACKCCACATGGCACCTCCCAGKYGGACAGCTGAGGGGGGGATAATGTGGGATAAGGAGAGGTTTAACAATTCTGTCTGCAACCACTGCAATCCCCTCCTCCCTCCCAGCCCTGCTGATGTATCCACCACCCCACAGCAAGGGCAGAGGCCTTCCCTGCCTCCTGCTTGCCAAAGTCAGGCCTTGGCATGATGAAGTGGGAATGCATAATTCCTGCAGCTACCCCTGTAAAGAGAGAAAAAATGCATCCCAGGGGAAAGCCAGACTAATGGAGCTCATTCTTGGAGCATAAAATGATAGAATCATAAAATCACAGAATGGTTTGGGTTGGAAGGGACCAAAAAGCTCATCTAATCTAGCCCCTTGTCCTGGATCTCTGCTTTCCAGCTTGGCATTACTATAGGATCACAGAATGGTTCAGGTTGGATGAGACTTTAAAGTTCATCTGATTCCACCACTTGCCATGGGCAGAGACACCTTCCACTATCCCAGGTTGCTCCAACCCTGTTCATCCTGGCCTTGGACACTTCCAGGGATCCAGGGGCAGCCACAGCTTCTCTGGGCACCCTGTGCCAGAGCCTCCCCACCCTTGCAGGGAAGAATTCCCTCCTCCTATCTAATTTAAATCTACTATCTTTCAGTGTGAAATCATTATCCCTCTCCTGGAAGGCTGGGTTACCAGTGGCCTGGAAGACTTCCACTGGCCARGCTGCTCCGTGCTGAGGCCTTACAGCTGCTCTTTCTTTCTATTAATACTTCACTTTTCCTGTATTGACACCAACTTCCTAGCAACCAAGGTCACAGAGGAGGTGTTAAGAAGCTGGGCTGATTAATAATAAATCCTGGGGTTTGATGTCTTTTTTTTTTTGAGAGGCTCGTTAGACACCAGCAGGCAGGGTGCTGAGCTGGGATTTCCAAAGGAACCCAGGGGGTTTGGGAAACTTTCTCTGATCAAATTTCCCTTTGAATCCCTGTCTTCCTCCTGCTGGCCCTCAGAATCCAGCTGGGTGGGACTACTGTCCATGGGGAGGTGAGCTGAGGCAGGGCAGTGGTGCTAAGCAGGGATCTAAGTATGAAAAAGCCAATACAGCTTGTTCATGATCAATCCCAAATCAGAACAAAAAGCCCCTGGCCAAGAATCCTAGAATCACAAAATTATTGGGTTGAAAGGGATCCTAAAGATAACCTAGATCCAGCCCCTACCATGGGCAGGGARACCCTCCKCTATCTCTAAYCCCRWTCCAGCCTGACCCTGAACACTTCCAGGGATGGGGAATTGAAAATGTCTCCTGGTGGGAACAGCATTCAGGCTTCTTCTCCCTTTTTACTCTTCCTTTACAAAGGAAAATAAAAGGATTTTCTTTCTTGGAAATCTTAATATTCACATTAAGGAATTTTTAATGTGAATATTCTTAAAATTCACATTATTAGGATTTTGAGYTTTTAAAACCTTTTATTACCACTACTTCTACTTACATTTGCAGCCWGTAAATGAACTGCCTGACTTGCCTGGCTCAATTTTCTACCTGATTTTTAAGAGATTCAACTCTTTCCTTTGAGAGGAAAAATGCTGGCACTTCCAGGAGCCTTCCACATCTTTACAGGGTCACTTTTCAGCAGGATAAAAACTCTGTTGGACTTGTTCCCATAGCCACTCTTGCTGCATTTTAAGCAGGCARTGAACTTCTTTAAATTCTAAATTTATTGCTGGTGCAGCTGCTTTAATGACAGGTTTGAGGCTTCTTTGGTTTCAAGGTTGGGTGTGTTTGTGCTCACATCTCCTGTGAGGATGTGAGGTCCCCCCAGCCCCCTGCCCCTGGCAGAATGCTGGAGCTCTCGGGGAGTAAGATAGGATGGTAGGTTACAGCTCTCATGCTTTTATTTGGGGTCCCAGGAATACGCACGCGAAGAGAGTATGAAAATGTTTGTTAAGAACATCGGTATTGGGCTCCAATAGGGTACCAAGTCAGAAGGCTTGTGATTCACTCTATTATTTTAATTATTTTATATTATTGGAACTAGTTTCTTGGTTAGGATTTTATTCTCAGGTATTTTTGGTTGATTTTGGAGTTTATTAGAAAAAACTTTTATAAGTATTCTATTTATATAGAAAGATATACTATGAAATACAGTAAAATATATACAGATTGTGGGAAACATCTCCATGAATTGAGAACGTATCATATTAATTTGAGTGTGATGCTCTCAATTAGTGAATTTACTTATTGAGTTGCATACTTATATTATATTATTATTAAGAGTATTATATTTACTGTGATATAATTATTAATCATTGTGTGTGAGTACATATTATTATATTAATATATTATAGCTATTTTGAAACCTTTTAATGGTGTACTATGAGGATATTGACTCATTATAAATAAGGCTCATATCATATCATATATTATTATTATTATTCATCTGTATAAGCATATTATCTGGTCATATTTTTATACATTATTTTATTTTTAAGACATTATTTTATTATATATATTATAAGTAAAAGGAAATGTATTAATACTAAAACTATAACTAAGAACACGAGAGAAAGAGTGTGTGAGAGAGCATAGCTCTACTCACCTTATATTTCCGTAGATCTATTTCAACACGGTTAGAAGATGCTCAGCTTGGCACATAGAGCCGAAGAGGAGGAGAATATTTTTGAAACAAGAGCGTGTATGAAATTTAGGAGATAAAAGCGCAATCGAAGAGAAAACACTGTACGATACAAGATGACACGATCAGAGAGGGCGGGCAAAAAAGAACCTGTAAAAAGAGCAGGGATATGACTTTGACAATCAACGAGGTTATACAGAGACAGATAATTGTGACAGTATTTGTGTGTACCAG